>JAQZBX010001305.1:0-85182 GCA_029593785.1 Cabassous unicinctus
TATGCTCGGTGGCAAGGCCCCAGGATGTGTATATCCATTGCGGGTGTAGTACCACACGGATGGGGAATGGTTGTGTGGGGTGTTTTTGGGGGTGTGGGCGGTGGGGAGCATGGGAATCCCTGTAGTTTCTGAGTAATATTTGGGTAATCTAGGCACCTTTATAAAATGTATATATATATATAACAAATAACATTTATGTTAACAAATGCACATATATGCATATGTATTTATATATCATTTTACAAATAAAAAAAATTTAAAAAATAAATAAATAAAAAAAGCTATTGATAGCTGCATCAGTACCCAGGAAGTTCTGATTGCATTGGCTTGGTGGTGTGGCGAAAGCCAAGTTTGAGAACCATTGCCCTAGAATGACTTTTGCTTACTGAAGTTCTCCATTGGAGCAGTGAATTTTCAGATCCTAAGTACCTTCCTTTCCCTGAAAAGCCCAGTTTTGCAGAGAGTGAAGACAAACTAGAGACTTGGGAACATGGGTGTGGAATCCTGCTTCTGTCACTGAGTCAACATGTGGCCTTAAGCTAGTCAATTAATTTCTCTTTGTCTTGTGTCTGTAAAATGAGAGTAGTAGCACTTGTCCACAGATGCTGTCAGCATTATCTAATTAATGAGCAGAGAGTTTTTGGGAAATACAAAGTACTGTACAAATCCTAATCATTATGATGAATGCAGTGCACTTTGCAGATAGAGAAGTGCTGTGTGTACCCTCATAATTATTATAATTATTGCTAATACTAATAATATTGCTACTACTAATACATTTCTCTTACAGTGAGAGCTCAGGATGTCCTTTGGGTTAACATCTGTTCTACATTGTCAGGAAGGTTTACTAAGCAGCTGTTAAATATCCTTTGCTCTCCACCTCCCAAGAAAGTGTCATCCATCAGGAATAAAAATAGTCATGTGTGCAAAACATTCTGGGATCCACTCATATGAGAAATGTCCATAACTGTTAGGTCACTGCAACATCATGTTAAAGAAATTTTTTTTTAGATTAAAGAAATGACCCAGAATATAGAAATCATCTGTTCTGTCTCATATTTTCATCAGAAGCATTTTTCCCTTCTGCTGGCCTTTTATCTAGAATAACTTTGTCATCTGCTTTCATATTGTGTAAAATGTGCTGAAGAATATCCTAGTGTGTGTTGGTGAGCATTACTAGGTTTCAATGCTGTCAATTTGCAGGTATTAACCGCAGCGATGGTTGCTGAGAACAAGACAATTATTGTTTTGTTTGGTTTGATTTTAGCTTGGATTTTGATTGGGGGGAGAGGGACAGTCATGCAGAAAGCCAGTCACTGTTGCTCTTTTCCTTTCCCAGCAAGGGAATGGTACTGAAGATTGTGGAATTGGTTTGGGCAAAGTGGACTGGAAATGAACAGATTAGATAGAAGACCTTAAAACAAAATTAACAATCAAAGATGATAACCCCTATGTTCATGTTCATTCTGACTCCTGTTTCCTGGTCATAGACGTGAATGTCTTAAATTCCTTAGACCACATTGCTCACACTCCTGCTTCATGATTGATTCATGACAATGAAACTTGCAAAAGAAACCCATCCTGAAGAAGATTCCACTTCAGTTCAAGGCCTTGGAAAACAATTTGGAGTTGCTGGATGGTCCCTACCATAGGCCCCTGCCAGCCCTGAGACATCTTCACAATTTCACAACCCCTCATGGCCATCTCACTTTTCTCTTTGCTGAAACCACACACAGTGACTGGAGTGTCAACTTTATTTGCTTTCGGCTAGAAATACATCAACTTGATGGGTTGGTGCTGATTGACTTATGCTTATGCTTATGCTCTGATTGACTGTGCCAGATGTCTCTGATAAATAAATAACTGGAAAACAAAATAATTATCACGTAACAAATTCATTCCTAGTAGTCCACCAGGCAGAAAAAAAATTCATATGGGCCTTTAGTGACGAAATTTGGGAAATGGAGTAAACATTAACTTATATCTACTATCAGTTATTTTTATAAACTGACATTTTAAGAGATAAAACAGGAAAACCAATAAGGGGGAGTGAGTTAGAGAAGAAAGGTGGGTATAAAATCTAGTCTATTATTCATGGGGAAAGAATAATCAGCAAATTCATTACATAGCCTATGTTTATATAGGAAAGTCTTATTTGTGAGGGACCTGCAGTGTTTCACATGGATGAATTTGTCATATCACAGAGCTATCATCCTTTAAATTGAACTTAAAACATTACAATCCTTTTTGATAGAATTCTTTTTCTAAAATATAATATTGTTCTGTCTTATTGAGCAAAGCATAGAGAATGTCATTTGTCTTATTTTGTTACTTAGGTCATTATTGTAAACATCAAAAAACTATGCTGCTATAATGCAAAGAGGCTTCAAGGGCTGCAGAGGTGACTGAGACCATTTGCACATAAGCACATTGCCTGTCTTGATTTCTAATGCTTATATTTATTCCTTTTTGTCACCAAGTGCTCTTGTGTTCCTAACCCTCCTACTCAAATTAAAATAAAGTTAACATATTTTACGTATATAAATTGTGTCTGTGTACCTCCTAAAGTCATCTCAAATATCACTTCATTTTGTGCAAACATACTGCAATTTAGGAGAAGGAGAACTGAAAATCATCAGGGGAAACTAAGAGAAAAGGCTGTTCAATTACTAAGCAGACTTTGTATGTAAAAGTAGGTACTAGACTCTAGTCCATGGATCCTCTTCCTGGATTTTTATTTCTGTCTCTGTGTGGGGACTGCCAAATTGCCATCTCTGACCCTGATCCCTTCTTTGGCAGGTGTATGCTTGGGACCAGGAAACTTAAGGGATAAATGTAGCTCAGGCAGAGAGAGGAAGGGATAGGATGAAAGAGATGGGGGCTCAAAGATAGTGTGAGGCTGGTTGTTGAATTAATCATCTATTACCACAGTAATGCTGCATAAAAATCTCAGGGGCATGTAACAACAAGAAAAAATAAGCAATTGGCTGTAATGGCTCTAGAGTGCAAACTGGGCACAGGCCTTTTCCACATATATTTATTCTTGAGTCCAGGCTGAAGGGCCAGAGGCTAGAAAAGACATTCATCCATGCATATCATAAGTCTCATTATATTGTGTCTACTAATGCCTGCAGGAGAAAGCAAGTTGCATTGTCAAGCCCAAAATTAAGAGGTTAGAAACTACACCCTCTCCATAGTAGGAACAGGGAAGGGTGAAGAATTGGGACTAATAATTCAATCTACCACAACAAGATATGGATGTTTAGGTCATTGCAAGTCTTTCACTTTTACTTTTTGTATGATGGGAAGCCACTAGAAAATATTGAGTCAAGGAGTGACTTGATCTGACTTTATTTCTCAAAAAGTAACTCTGGGAGCATGAAAGAATAGATTCTGAGGGTCCAGGTTGAAAGCAGGAAGACCAGTAAGGAGATTATAACCATTTTCTAGATGACCGATGATGGTGGTTTTGACCAAGATGTAGAAGTGGAGATATGAAATGGTCACTTTCAGGGTTTCTTTTGCAGATAGAGCCATCAGGATTGGTTGATAGAGCAGATGTTTGGTATGAGAGAGAGAAAAGAAGTTTGGGTTTGGGGGTTGGATCTGGATTTCTGTTTTGCTCGTGTAAAATTTGAGATGCCTGTGGACCTTCAGGTGGAGACACTAAGTAGGCAATTGTATATATGAATTTCGGGCTCAGGAGAAAAGTCCAAGCTGGGCATAGAGTCAGAAGAAATTTTATATATTTCTCTATCTTTATCTCTATCTCTATCCCTGTCTCTCTCTCTTTCTCTTTGTCTTTTTATCTCTTTCACTATTATTTGAAATTTTTGAAGAATAGCATTCTTTCGTATTTCCATTCATTTCTTAATCAAATGGAATCTATATTCTGACTGCTTGTCCATTAAAGTTGCTCTGACCAAGTTCTCCAAATCTGCAAAATCCGAATTGCAAGCTAAAATGCTATTGCACTGTTACATTCAAACTGTCCACCACTTGCCTCTTTCTCTACTGCTTTGGCTTCTGCAACATTCCCTCCCTCACCTAGTTTTCTTTGTGCTGCTCCAGATGTTCTGACTTTATCTCCTTTGATTGTACTTTCCGTCCTCTGCTAACTCTTTAAACATTGATTCTGTCCATGACCAAAGCTATTAGCCTTCTGAAAGCCTCCATGGGAAACTCATCCTCTTCCTGGATTTTTATTTCTGTCTCTCTGTGGGGACTGCCCAAATTGCCATCTCTGACCCTGATCCCTTCCTTGAATGTAAGAATAATATTTCCAACCTTATGTTGATATATCCAAATTAATGTCCAATAACTTCCTCAGTGTCAACCTGCCTGAAATGAAATTCATTCCCTGGTTCTTGGAGAGATGAGTAGTGGCCATCACTCTAGTGATCTGATCGTCTTACAGGTCTAACACTCACCAACCCCCACTCCAACCCCACTCACCTCTGAATTTGGTTGTGATGTTCCCCTTATGGAATGTCTTCTGAGCCATAATTCCCTTTGTTTTCATTTACTCATTATTATAAAACATCCAATTCAAAGAGTGTTTCCTCTAAAAATTCTCCTCTGAATTCATACCTAAGATCCAGCACTCCTCTGCCACGTCTTATGGATATGTGTCATGATATTGTAATGGCGTTCTGTGTACATCTTTTGGACTAACTTGCAAAAATACACTTCTCCAGAGCAGAATATGATATTCACCTATGCACCCCAAATATCTAGCACCCAGTACTTCATAGGATTTCTGTAAACCTTTTTTAACTTGATGGAAATGAAATTTGGACCAATGAGTCCAATGTAAGACAGGGCCCAGGTATTGTAGACAAATAGTCTTCTAGATCCCATGACTGTACCTCTGGGATTCATCATCATTTTGTTCCATTCAAAAGCTTTCTCTTCATGCCCACTCTACACAAATAATGAGAGTGTGCTCAGGGCAGCAGCAAGAAGCACTGAATGATTTACATGAGTTCTGACAACTCCTCAGAAGGAAAAAGTAGCCCAATCAGCCCTGGCTGGATGGTGACTGTGTTTCATGATATTTCCAAACAATGGAAGGTTTTGTTTCTGTCGTACACCAAATGGACTTGGTGTCAGGCAGTCAAATGTTTGGCAGTCTGCCTAGCCCAAGAGATAACATGAGTGGTGAATAGAACATTATTGTGTGATAATGATTTCCAGCAGCTATTGAAGATAAATTCCAATACAAAGTAGAAAGCGTTTTTCCCATGGAAGAAGATCTTGATCCGACATCCACTGTAAATAAAATGAGAGTTGTAGGTGTTTAGAAAAGTCCACTCCTTTCATCATAATTATCTGACTAGCAAACTAAAGCACCTTCTGAAGCCAGATGGAGACTATCTTGTTTATGCCAGTGTGATGTTCCAGCTAATGTTGGTCATTTTCTTGTAGAAATGTGTCATATAAATAAGATTCAGCATGTGAAACATAAGTTCCATGATAGAATAATTACCAAACCCATTTCCTAAATATGAATGCAAATAAAGACCTCTGTGGGTCAACAAGAATTCATCAAAGCACAGTCCCTAGAATTTTGCTTTGTTCTTTTTATAAAATTTATATATATTAAAGAAACTTTAGATTACATAAATGTTACATAAAAAATATAGGGGATTCCCATATGCCCCACTCCCTCCCTCTCCAACACTTTCCCACATTAAGAACATCCTTCATTAGTGTGGTGCATTTGTTACAACTGATGACACATATTGAAGCATTGCCACCAACCGTGGATTATAGTTTACAATATAGCTTACACACTGTCCCATGCAATTTTGTAAGTTATGACAAAATATATAATGGCCTGTATCTGTCATTACAATGTCATGCAGGACAATTCCAATGTCCTGAAAATACCCCCATATTACACTTATTTTTCCCTCTCCCTCCCCTCAGAACCTCCAATGGCCACTGCCTCCAAATCAATGATAAAAGTTCTTCCATTGCTAGAATAACAATAAGTCTATAGTAGAATAATGGTAATTCTACTTTAGTCCAGTGTTCATTCCCCAATCTTGAGGATTTGGGGATGATGATGAACACTGTGCCTCTAATTGAGAGGGGGCTTAGATCCCATGGGGCAGATGGATGGAACTATCTTGCTTGCAGTTGCAGGCTTTCTCTGTTCCTTGGGATGGATGTTGTCCATCGTCATCACCTTGTTAGTTGTCCTGGGTGAGTCCAATGAACTGGAGAGTAGGTGTTGCAACTCTGCTGAGATTCAGGGCCCGAAAGGCACATAGACAGACCAAAGATTTAAGTCTTTTGGACATACACCTATCAAGTATAGTACTAACTATAGGTTCAAATAGAAGGGGCAGAAGAGCCATGTGTAGGGAAACCACAAATGAGTCTAACACTGGGGAAAATAAGTTCCAAGGTAAGGTCCACTGGTGAGGTGCCAAACTCCTGAGCTATCTACCCTGCCTTTAGTATCTGGATGTTTCTTGAGCCCTCAAGAGCCCTGCTACTTGAGACAATATTTACTGTGGCAGTTAATGAGATCCTGCTGAGACCTTGCTTGGTTCTTTTAAAGAAATGTTTTATTACTCAAAGATGGGTTAGGAGACTAGATTAATGGATTTATTTTATAGACTTAATGGTTGATTAACACATGAGGACCCTTTGTCTACAGCTCGAGACTGAAGATGCAATTACTTTCATTTTTTGAGACTTGGTGGTTACAACCTGTCTAGCACATATATTATTAAATCTAAGAACAATCTTATACATTATTATTGCT
Organism: Cabassous unicinctus; assembly: GCA_029593785.1. Taxonomy (NCBI): domain Eukaryota; kingdom Metazoa; phylum Chordata; class Mammalia; order Cingulata; family Chlamyphoridae; genus Cabassous; species Cabassous unicinctus. Next base: position 6,779 of record JAQZBX010001305.1, read on the forward strand.
TGAAGTTCTCTTATAAATCCCAGAACAGATAATGTTCTTAAACTAATCTTTGCCTTTGGGTGTGGAGCCCTTTAATTGCATTAAGGGACCTTTTGATTAGATTGCTTGATTAGATCACCTTAGGGCCTTTGAGTGGACTATGTCAGCGAGTCATGACCCAGGTTGGGTCTCTACCCTCATGCTGGGTCTTATATAAACTGAGAACTGGAAGTAGAGACACAGAGAAAGAGTGCTCTGCCATTTTGACCCTGCCCTCTGAGAGAGAGGACTCCCAGTTTGCCTCCAGCTGCATAAAGACGGAGAAGCCTTAAAAGGTCAAGGAAATGAGGCCCAGGGGGAGATTCCTGATTACCCATAGCTGAGCTTGAGGAGAAAGTAGAGAGAGACTGGCAGACTTGCCATCTTGCCTCACCACGTTGCAGGACTCCAGGATCAGCCAGCAGACAACCTTTGATGAGAAAACATCTCTGATTATGCCTGGATTTGGACATTTCATAGCCTCAGAACTGTAGCTCAAGTAAATTCCCTTTATAAAAGCCAAACCATTTCTGGCGTATTATATTGGCAGCCTTTGGCAGAAGAAAACATGAATCTTTTCATCTGTCTTAGTTTACCAGGCTTCTATGATATATACCATACAGTGTTCAGTTTAAACCAATGGCTCATGGTTTCAGAGGTTGGAAAGCTCGTTTCTTCCTGCAGTAGGTAGCATTCTGGATGGTCAGAAATCCTTGGGCTCCCTTCCTTTGCAGTCACATGGCAATGTTTGCGCCTTTCTCTTCCGTGTTCCTGCTGACTTCCTGCTCCTCCCCATGGCTTTCTATCTCTATGTGAGAATTTCTTCTGCTTATAAAGGTCTCCACAAATCCATATTAAGGCCCAACCTCATTCATTTGGGCCACAGCTTAACTAAAATAACATCTTCAAGGTGTCTATTTTCAATAGATTCATATCCACAGGAATATTGAACAAGAATAAGAACATGTTTTGTTTTTTATTTTCCCTTTTGGGGTATATATTTCAACCTGCCAAATTATCTAATTCTTTTATTTTTCAGTAAGGAAATGATGGTCCGGAGAGGTACAAACCATATGCCAAGTCACACAGACACTTGAGTTTTATTTTTTTAATTACTATCAAAATGCAAGACTTTTTAAAACCTTACTAGAATTCTGTAATTGTAGAAGATATTTTCTTTCAAGTAGCACTAATTTATTCTGGAATGAGAAGATCTTCACTTATACTTTCCAAATTCTTAAGGGCTTGGAGTAGTGGTAATACCCTCTTGTTCCAGAAGCTAGGGAGCATTTCATAGTTTTTAAATGGTTAAACACAGACTGTCTTGGAACTTCATCTTCCTTCCATAGATCAACTTCTTGGAGACACTACTTGGGTCTAAGGTTTGCCTCACTCAGGTTTCAGGGGGCTCCTGAACTCACAATGCAACTAACTTCACAGTATACACCAAGTGGATCCATGTACTTAGCCTGTCAGTGAAGAATAATTGAAGGATGTTGGAGATCTGTGACTTTAAGTTTAGCTGGTAAGAAGCTTTCTCAAGTGGGTGACTGGATGATGGCAAATGATTTTACATTAAATCCAGATAAGACCAGACAGACCATTTTGATTAACCTTCAGCAATAGCTGTACAGTAACTCCATCATGTGTGATTCTTTTGACACCAACTTTTGAATAGCCATCAGAAGGTTGCGAGTTTAGGGGCAAAGGAACCTGGTGAGAGGTCATGCTCTCTTTGTTTCTCTTCGCAGTCTCAGAGTAATGCCCTCATTGATCCCCAAAGGATTTTGTCCTGCCTTAAGTACAACATTTCTGTAGTCTTTGATTAAGGCTTTTGTAGTTTCCTGACTTAATGATTGTAATTCTCCAGGGCTTGGCCTGGCTGCTAAATCCATGTGTTGATCAGAAAATATGTCTGCTACTGTGGGAAGATTATCTTCATATACATCCCAAGTATAAGCACTCAAACTTTGAAGGGATATTGAAGTCATTAATATATTTCCCAGTCTTCTAGCACCTTGACCATACACAGCTGGAGACTTGTTTTGGTTCATATTTTGATAATTTCCTTCCAAAGCTTTCTGTTTGCCATTAATGAAAGAAAATCTGTTCTTTTGTTTGTTTGTTTGTTTGTTTGTTTTGTTTTGTTTGTTTAGTTTTGTTTTGCTTTTGGAGAAAAGAGAGGACTTTGAACTGAAGAAATTTGAAATTTCCCTTTCTAAGTGACATTACATGAACTTGATATTTGAGTTCTCTTAGATGTTAATTTTAATCTCTAAGAAACTATATATAAGATGGTAGAAGCCCAAAATGAATTTCTTCTTTTTCTTTACTTCTGTAGCTCTACTTGTCTGTAACAGTCATTTGGCAGTTAATTATATACTGCCTTGTGGCATCAAAATTTAACTTTTTAAATCTATTTATATAATCTATTTAAGTGGACTCAGATCCTTGTGGGAGAGAATAGAGCATTATGTTTCTTTGTCTCTCTTCTATTGCTTAGCAGAATGCTGTATGCATAGTTGGCTGTCAAACAATATTTGCTGAATGATCTACTATGCAGAATTTCTTAATGCTTCTGCATAATGGTCCCAGAGAGAATGTTGCATAAAAAGAGACAATATTCTTTCTAATATTAAAATATTTGGTGGAATGCCACAATAGTGATGTTTCAAAGGTATGCAGATTAAATGTTTCAGGGAGAAGAAATTGGCTTGTTCTGTGTGTGTGTGTTCATGTACGTGCACAGCTTTTTTGTGTGCTTGTGTCTGGGAGCTTGCAGACTATTACTTTCATATCTAATTTTAGGTACCATGATCAGTCCCTCTGATTAAGGATGGAGAACACTGGCTGGGTAATAGATGTCTTGCTATGGATGGCAAGGCAGTAATGCCTCAACTGGAAAATCATTAAATCCCAGATTTCAGCCTGTCTCTCTATCACCTATCATCGGCAGCAGATCTGCTTTAACAGACCAGAATCCCCTTATCTCTCAGTGACTATGGACCATGTGCTGCTGCTCTCTGTAGATGGGAGATAGAGCTGCATCATTACCCAGGATGACACAGATATAATTTACAGGCTCAATCAGTTCTAGTTACTATGTAATTATGGAGTTATTACATGGTCATTTGTTCCTGATGGACACCATTGATGTCTTATCTTGTTCTACCGTGGTCTGCTTCTTGGCTTATGCAACTAAGGATGTTTAGTCTCTTCTGCATGGAGTGTTAAATGGTGTACTAGGGAGGAAAGACAGAAACGATTTAGTATAAGATGTTGATTATGCTGAGCTGCTATTTGTTCTCCTCAATTGGCCTGGCAATAATAACAACATCCTGTGGCTTTCCTCCCCTAGGCTCCAAGTTCACATTTTCTCCATAAGAGGGGATGGAGACAATATTATATTTGGCAGCATGGGGGAAATTGGGTGTAAGGAATATTCTGACCCATCCCATCCAACTATGAGATAGAAATATCAATCTCAAGGTCATGTTGCTGCCACTTGCAATTTGAAGTTCATGTAACACAATGCCTGTTGGGAGAAAAATTCCCTTTTATAATGAAGAGGGATAGAAAAGCATTTACGTGTGTACTTCAGTATCATTAAGAAGATTCAGTGTTGTACCCAGTTCCCCCATGTGAACGGTGTGGCTGGAATTTGAAATACAGAGCATGGGTGCCTTTCACTTTATCCCGTATTAGTAAATTCTTGTCATCAGGAGGCAAAACACTTTCAATGGAACAAGTACTAGATTTATTTGCTCAAATGACCAATGGCATGCTCTTAAACTCTTTGCTTTTATTAATTATCAATGGATGTGCGTGGTACCATTTAACTTTCTGAAGGGGTCTAATATGTGTGAATCCCTAATTGCTATGAAAATGTACTAAACAGGCCTTTTTTTTTGCCATTACTGAGTGTGGCTGCCAAGTAGTGAGGCAGAATCGTGTACCAGATTTGGCATTGGACAGCAAGTCAGGAGAACTGGCTCCCGGTGCTAGTCTTTCCACTGACTTGCACTGTGATTTTGAATCTAGTACTCTGCCTGTCTTGGCCTCAGCTGCCTTATTTGGACAACAATCAGATGGACAAGAGAATTTCTGAAGTCCTCTCCAGCTACCATAGCCTCTGGCTCTATGATGTCCGTCGGCTGCAGATGAGATTCAGAAAGCAGTTTGGCAGAGAAACACAAGGTCATGGGAAGATAGTATTCACTGTAGTTACCAGAAAAGCTTCTTCCCACATGGGAACCCGAAAGGTCCTGGCATGCACATCACCTGTCGTGCAAGGAAGCACCATGAATTGTCAACACATGCTCCCATTTCTCTCGGCTCAAAAACACCCTGCTGATTTAATTAAAATAGCTTTCTCCTTTGAAAGGCTTGAAAAGTGCACTAATTATAATGCAAGTGTTATGCAACTAATATGTGCAGGTAATATTGTGATTATATATGGAGAGACAGCCATATGCTACTAAGCAGTTTATGGTTATGCTGTTGAGGCAAGGAACTCCATGTCCATGCACAAAATAATGGCACCAAACTAATTTGTGTTTGCAAGGAGACCCCAAAATCAGCGAGGTAAATAGGCAGATCTGCAAACAAAATACTGTCATAAGCATGTGTGCACCCACATGGGGTGGGCCAGAAATTATTTCTACCTCTTTGAGTGACGTTCTCGGAGAAAGACATGGACCACCATAAGGTTGCCTGAGATGCCTTCTAAGCTTCCTCGTCCCTCTGAATTCTGGCCTTGTGTTAGTATTACTGACTCACTCTGTTTGTACAAAGGTGACTAAAAGCACTTTGAATTTTTTTTTCACTAGAGGTAAAGGGTTATTGCAGTGGATCTATATTTCTTGACCTGGCTTGTTGCCTTCGTGCATTCCTTGATCAGTTCTGTTTCCAAAATGGCTGTCTCTAGTTGAATGTTCAACATGGAATGAAGTTTTTCTCATTGCATAGAAGCTAATTTGGGATATGGCAGAGAGTTTGTTTCTGGACGTGACAATAGATAGTGTCCTGAGTACAACATGGTCTTTTTATTAGAGAAGTTGTGAATTTACAGAAAAATCATGAATAAAATACAGATTCCAATATACCACCCTATTATTAATACTTTGCTTTGATGCAGTACCTTTGTTGCAATTTTGAAAGCACATTTTTATAATTGTACTATAAACTATAGTCCCTGGTTTAACACAGGTTTCACTGTGTGTGTTGTGCCATTCTTTAGATTTAAAAAAAAAAAAATTTTAATAACAAATTTTACAGTCTAAAGTCTCCCCTTTTAAACATATTCAAATATATAATTTAGAGCTGTTAATTATTTTCCCAATGTTGTGCTACCATTACCACCATCCATTACAAAACATTTTTCCAAAGTCCCAAATAGCAACCTGTACATTTTAAGACTTAACTTTCTATTTCCTATTCCAAACCCATCCCCTGGTAATCTATATCCTAGATTTTGACTCTATGAGCTTGCTTATTTTAATTATTTCAGTAAGATTATATAAAAATGTGTCCCTTGATGTCTGGCTTATTTCACTCAGTTTGATGTCTTCAGGGTTCATCCATGTTGGCACATGTATCAGAATTTCAATGCTTTTTAGGGCTACATAATATCCATTTTGTGTATATAGCACAGTTTTTGGTCCATTCATTGATTGATGGACACTTGGGTTGCTTCCATATTTTGGCAATTATGAATAATGCCACAATGAACATGGGTCTGATAATATCAAAAAATAAAATGGAGTGCCTGATTTCAATTCTTTGGGGTATATACCTAGAAGTGGGATTGCCAAGTCATATCATAATTCTATATTTAACTGTATGATGAATTGCAGAACTGACTTCCACAGCAACTATACCATTTTACATTGCCACCAGCAATGAATGAGTGTTTATATTTCTCCAAATCCTTTCCAACACACTTTTGCAATTTTTTAATATTAGCCATTTTAGTAGATGTGAAATGGTATCTCATTGTAGTTTCGATTTGCTTTTCCATAATGGCTACTGCTGTCCATAAAAAGCATCTTTTCAAGTGGTTTTTCATCATTTGTAGATCTTCTTTGGAGAAATGTCTATACAAGCCCTTTGTCCACTTTTTCATTGGGTTGTTTGTGTTTTTGTTGCTGAGTTGTAGGATTTCTTTATATAAACTTGATATAAAACTCTTTTTGGACATGTGGTTTCCAAATACTTTCTCCCATTTTGTATGTTTTAATTTTACTTTTGTGATAAAGTTCTGTGAGGCACAAAGGTTTTTAATTTTGATGAGATCCCATTTAGCTATTTTTTCTTTTGTTGCTTGTGCTTTGGGTATAAGGTCTAAGAAATTACTGCCTAACACAACATCATGAATATGCCTCCTATGTTTCTTCTAGGAGTTTTATAGATCTGGCTTTTATATTTAGATCTTTAATCCATTCTGGGATAATTTTTTTTAAATATGGTTTGAGTTACATGTCCACCTGCATTCTTTTGCAAGTGGTTATCCAGTTTTCACAGCACCATTTATTGAAGAGACTGTTCTTTCTCAATTCAGTGATCTTTTCCTCCTTGTCAAATATCAGTTGGCCATAAATGTGAAGTTTGATTTCTGAGCTTTTAATTAGATTCCATTGGTCTATATGTTTGTTCTTGTGGCAGTATCATGCTGGTTGGATTATTGTGTCTTTGTAATAAATTTGAAGGTCAAGAAGAGAAAGTCCTACAAATTCATTAATTCATTTTTCCTTTTTCAAGTAGGTCTTGGCTCTTCAGGGATCCTTACCTTTCTATATAAATTTGATGACTGGCTTTTCCATTTCTGTAAAGAAGGCTGTTGGAATTTTGATTGGGACTGCATTGAATATGTAAATAGCTTTGGGTAGAATCAACATCTTAAAAATATTAAGTCTTCTAATCCATGAACATGGAATGTCCTTCCATTTATTTAGGTTTTGTTTTATTTCTTGTGACAATATTTTATAGTTTCCCATGTACACAGGCTTCACATTTTTGGTAAGATTTATTCTTAGATATTTGACTCTTTTAGTTGCCATTATAAATGGAATTTTTTTCTTGATTTCTTCTTCTGATTGTTCATTACAAGCATATACAAACACTACTAATTTTTGCATGCTAATCTTCTACCCTGACATTTTGCTGAATTTGTTTATTAGTTCCAGTAGCTTTTTGTGGATCATTTCATCTGAAAATAAGAAAAGTTTTATTTCCTTTCCAATTTGTGTGCCTTTTATTGCTTTCTCTTGCCTAATTGCTCTGGCTAGAATTTACAATACAATGTGGAATAACAGTGTTTATAATGGACATCCTTGTCTTGTTCTTGATCTTAGAGGGAAATTTGCAGTCTTTCACCCTTAAGTATCATGTTGATTGTGGATTTTTCACATATGCCCTTTATAGTGTTGAGGAAATTCCCTTCTATTCTTGATTTTCTGACTGCTTTCATCAAGAAGCAGTGCTGGATATTGTCAATTGCCTTTTCTGCATCAACTGAGATAATCATATGTGTGCGCGTGTGTGTTTTCCATCATTCTGTTAATGTGGTGTATCACATTAATTGATTTCCTTATGTTGAACCACACTTGCATACTTGGGATAAATCCCATTTGAATGCTGAGTAATTCTTTTGATGTACTGTTGGATTCGTTTTTGCTAATATTTTCTTGAAGATTTTTGCATCTATATTCATGAGAGATATTGGACTATAATTTATTTTAATTTTTCTGGCTTTCATATGGTGGTGATATTGGCCTAACAAAACAAATTAGGGAATGCTCCTTCCTTTTCAATTTTTTGGAAGTCTTTGAGCAGGGTTAACGTTCATTCTTCTTGGAATGCTTTGTAAAAGTCTTCTGTGAAGCCATCTGGTTCTGGGCTATTATTTGTTGGTAGATTTTTGATTACTTATTCAATCTCTTTACTAGTAATTGGTTTGCTGCGATCTTCTATTTCTTCTTAAGTTAGTGTAGGTAATTTGTATGTTTCTAGGAATTTGTTCATTTCATCTAGGTTATCTAATTTGTTGGCATACTTTTATTCATAGTATTCTTTTGTAGTCCTTTTTATTTCAGTGGGAGCCATAGAAATACCCCACTTTTCATTTTTTATTTTAGTCACTTGTGTCCTCTCTCTTTTTTAAATCAGTTTGCCTACACTATGCCAATTTTATTGATCTTTTCAAAGAACAAACTTTTGGTGTTGTCGATTCTCGCTATTGTTTTATTTATTTATTTATTTAAAAGATTTATTTATTTATTTCTCCCCTCCTCCCCATTGTTCTGGGCTCTCTGTCTGTTCTCTGTGTGTTCTTGTATTCTAAGCCTACTTGTCTTCTCTTTAGGCGGCACCGGGAACCGATCCTGGGAACTTCTGGAGTGGAGAGAGGCTGCTCAGTCTCTTGTAACACCTCAGCTCCCTGATTCGTTGCATCTCTCATTGTCTCTCTTCTGTGTCTCTTTTTGTTGCATCATCTTGCTGTGCCAGGTCTTCTACACAGACCAGCACTCTGCACAGGCCAGCACTCCACGTGGGCCACCACTCTGCATGGGCCAGCTCTCAGCTCAGGCCAGCTCGCCCGCAGCCTGCACGCGGGCCAGCTTGTTTTTCACCAGGAGGCCCTGGGAATTGACCCATGGACCTCCTATATGGTAGATGTGAGCCTAATCACTTGAGCCACATCTGCTTCCCTTATCGCTATTGTTTTAATTATTCACTACGTCATTTACCTCTGTTCTAATCTTTGTTAAATCCTTACTTCTCTTTGCTTTGAGTTTAGTTTTTTCTTCTTTTCTAGTTCTTCCTGGTTTGAGGTCAAGTCTCTCATTTGAAACCTTTCTTCTTTTTTAATACAACTATTTAGAGCTATAAATTTCTGTTTCATCACTGCATTTGCTGCACTCCATGAGTTTTGGTATGTTACTTTTTCATTTTCATTTTCCTTAAGATAGTTCCTGATTCCCCTTGTGGTTTCCTCTTTAACCCATTGGTTATTTAAGAGTATGTTGTTTAATTTCCACATATCTTTGAATTTTCTATTTCTCTCTCTTTATAGATTTCTACCTTTGTTCCATTGTGGTAAGAGAAGATCCATTTTATGAATTCAATATTTTAAAATTTATTGTGCCTTGGTTTTAAAAAAAATTTTTATTTATTTTAAAGAAACTTTAGATTGCATGAATATTACATAAAAAATATAAAGGATTCTCATTTGCCTTGTCTTCAAATTCTATGATTCTTTCTTCTGCTAGTTTCAATCTGCTGTTTAAACCCTCCTGGAGATATTTCATTTCTGTTATTGTGGTCTTCAACACCAGTAGTTTTCTTTGATTCATTTACAAAAAAATAAAAATAAAAATAAAATAAAAAAACACCTTTCTATTTAGAGTCTCTTATTGTTCATTTATTATTTTCCTGATATTCTTTAGTTCTTTTTTCTCTGTATTTTCCTTCATTTCCTTGAGCATATTGAGCCCCTTATTTTTTAAAGTCTTTTTCTGATATGTGCACAGTCTGGTCTTCTTTTTTGATGTTTTCTGGCTATTTGTCTTCTTCCTTTGGATGGGCCAATATTTCCTGTTTCTTTCTTTGTTGTAATCTTTTGTTTTGCACTGTATATTTTAATATTTTAAAATGATAATTCTGACATTTATTTGCTGAGATGTCTGTTTCTTGAGTTTATAACCAGCTGCTAATATGACAGAGATTTTTTTAAGTGTCAGTTCTCCTGTAAAGAATGTCCATCCAAGGTGTATGCAAAGTGCAGGGTCTTCCCTGTCTTGTCCTAGACCTGTGCTTGCTAATGGCCTTAGAATTTCCCCTGTTTAAAGGAGTTTGAATGTTTCTGCTGCTTCTCAGGAGCCAGACTTCTCCTTAGTATTCCAGGCCATCTGCCTCAATTGATTCTTACACTGCTTTTGTTGTCTCAAGCTGCTTTTATCTGAGGTGGGGAAGGGGCACACTAGAGAGGAATTTCCCAATTCAGTCTTTCCTAGCCAGAACAAGTTCAGGTAACAAAAAAGGGAGCACCTGCTGGCTCCAAATTGCCTCAGAGAGCAGTGACAGAGGGGCCAGGAGTATGTTTTCTCCTTGGCTTCCCAAAGCTGCACTTTCTTGAACCTTCCCAGCAAATATAGCTCTTCAACTGTCCTCTGCAGCTCTGAGAAAATATACTGTCTTTAAGTCTCCTTCACTGCCTTCTTTCAGGCTGGGTAGAAATAATGGCCATCCTCAGAGATGTACCCCTAGCACACTAAAGTGGAGAGACATAGAGAGAGCAATCTGCTAGTATTTACCATAATTAACCAACTTCTTCCTCTTGATCTTCCCTGGATGCTGTTCAGTGTTCTACTGTACTTCAGAGTTTCAAAATAGTTTATCCAGACAAGTCCTGCCTATTTAATAGTATTGGAGGAAGGACTAATTCCTGGAGTTTCCTACTCTGCCATCTACCCATAATCCTCCTCCAGCAAGGCCTTTGGAGTTAAGCAGTGCTGTTGAAATCTGGTTCCACCCTAAGCAATTGGTTCACCTTTCTGAGCCTCAGTTTTCTCAGCTATAGAGTAGGGATGTTGTTACGACTTGCTTACAGAGATGCTTTAGGGATTAAGTGAGAATATGTACATCATATTTAGCACAGGTCATGGAAGGTCATCAATTTGAGTTGGCCACTGTCATTTCTAGTACTTAGTGCCCCTGGGATGGCCATCAAGCCTAGCTACCCCTTCATACCTTCCTCCATGTGTGCCCTGCCAGCCAGCTTAAAACTGACTTCAGGCAGGCTCCAATGTGGGCTATCAGAATCAAAGAAGAAAGCCAGCTTTAACCAGGCCATGTGGGCTCCAAAAGAAGTCATCCCTGTCTGTATTTTTCATGACCTCTACATCCCTTTTTACCAACTTCCTCCACTACAACAGGTGGTTAGTGGTCCTCCACTGCTGCTGCCTCAACTTCAACTTTTCACTTTTCTGACATGGACCTTGTTGTTTTTTTTCTATACATTATTCTCCTCAGACCTGTTCTGGCAAGACTTATCCTGGGCCTGAGTAGTTACTTTGAGCAAGAGCTACCACACAGTCTCTTTGAAGCCTTTGCTGATCCCTCTGCCTGGACAATTTCCCCCATAGAAATCAACTGAGTCAATGCCCTCACCTACTTTCCACCTTTGCTCTGACTGCATCTTCCCCAGCAGGTCTGCTCCAACCACCCATCGCCATCTGTACTCTGCAGACCTCTTACCTCTTATCCTGCCCTACCTTTTCCTTTTTTCCATAGCCTCATTACCGTCTAATATTTTATACATCTTATTGATTGTGTTTCCTGTCCATTTCTCTCTCTTGTTTGTAAGTTCCTTGAAAGCAGGATTTTTGTTGGTTTTGTTCATTAATGTGTGCCTCATCAGTGCCTGACCAGAAGACATCTAATAAGTCTTAATCACAGGTTCCTGTCTGTATTCTTCTCCTGGTCGTCTCAAAAGCCAGGTGGACTGGAATGGGAAGGTCTGTGCGATCAAGACGTGGAGTAGAGAAGCCTTATCAGAGTCTATTGGAGGAAATAAAACTGAAGGATCAAGTAAAACTGGTAAACTTGTGAACAGGGGTCCCTAGGTGGCTTGAACCAAGGGAAGAGTGGTGAACATCAATGGCAGGGATGTGGTAAGAAGAACCAGCAGCTTAAATCAGTCACATACACACGTGTTATATATGTCATTGACCCAGCAAGTCACTTGGCCTGTCTGTGAATCAGTTTCCTCATCTGTAAATGAAATATTATTTTACATTATCACTGTATATACTTTCTTTTTAGAGGCTAAATTGAGGCAACCATATGAAAGTGATTTCCTAGTAATATATCACTATTCAAATATTAGTTGTATGTATTTTATATATATCACTATATATTCTGTGCTTCCATCTACCAGTGTGAATAATGGGCCAGTGAGTAGAATGGAGATGGGGTGGGAAATAGGATTGTACAACCCTGAAGGATCGAATTAACCATGATGATGTGTGGGTTACTTTTATGACTTAGCAACAGAGAGTATTGGTGAGAAGTTTGGGCTTAAAAGTCCAAAGGAAGACTAGATATTATCAAAGACTTTACTCAAAGGTGCAGTGAATATGGGAGTTGCATACCCTGAGATGGTCAGTTTGAGGGACTCTTTGGTAGAAGAGCTTTAACCTTCCTCAGCTCGCCTGGGGGCATTTCCTATTTTTTTTCAATTAAAAAAAAATTTATTGAAATATATCACCCATACATGAGCATATATAAATAATAAGTGTATAGCAATAGTTGTGAACTTACAAAACAAACATACAGAACATCATACAGGGCTCTCATACCTCACCCTACCACCAATACCTTGCATGGTTGTTAAACATTTTTAACTAATGATTAAAGAGCATCCTCAAAATACTACTATTAACCAAAGTGTTTTCCCCCAACCCACTCTATTATTATTATTATTTTTATATCATTTATACATGAACATACATAAACAATAAGTGTATAGTAAAAGTTGTGAACTTACAAAGCAAACATTCATAACATCATACAGGGGTCCCATATATCAACCTTCCATCAACACCATGCATTGTTGTGAGACATTTGTTACAAGTTATGAAAGAATATTGTCAAACTCTTACTACTAATTATAGTTCTTATCTTACATTTGGTGTATTTTTCCCCCAACCCACCTTATTATTTTTTTTTAAATATATTTTTATGACAGAAGTTGTAAACTTACAAAACAATCATGCACATGTGCAGAATTCCCAAACAACACCCCTCCATCAACACACCACACCGTGGTGGAACACTTGTTACAGATTATGAGAAATATCATCTGATTGTTACCAGGTCCATAGCGCACATTTGGCACACATTTTCCATACTCTCCCATTATCAACACAGTACATCTTTGACATAGATGAAAGAATATTACATTATTATTGTTAACCACAGTCCATAGGTCACTTCAGTTTTATTTTTCCCATGCCTCTCCACATTCCCACTGCCCTGCAATAGTGATGTACATCTGCTCTGGCTCACAAAGGACACTCTTGCATCTGTACCATCAACCACAATTCTCATCCACCTCTGGGTTTACTGTGCTATTCAGTCCCTAGATTATTCTCTAGCTTTCTGTCACTTGGCATTTACATCCCTAGACTACCTTTTTCACCCGCATCCCCATTTATAAACCAGCTGTTACTCACTATAATGTGTTACCATCAACTCTGTACATTTCCACACTTTTACATAAAGCTAATTAAAACTTCTACATAAAATGTCAGTAGTCTATCTCAGTCCTCCTCTTATCTCCTTTAAGAATCCACCACCTACCACAAGGTCTTGAAGACATTTTCCTACATTTCCTTCTAGAAGCTTTATGGTTCTTGCTTTTATATTTAGGTTTTTTATTCATTTTGAGTTAATTTTGTATAAGGTGTGAGATAGGGGTCTTCTTTCCTTCTTTTGCTATAGATATACAGTTTTCTCAACACCATTTGTTGAATGAACTGTTCTGCCTAAGCTGGGTGGGTTTGACAGGCTAGTCAAAAATCACTTGGCCATAGATGTGAGGGTCTGTTTCTGAACCATCAATTTGGTTCTATTGGTCTATGTGTCTGTCTTTATGCCAGTACCATGCTGTTTTTATCACTGTAGCTTGATAATATGATTTAGAGTCCAGAAATGAGAGTCCTCCAACTTTGCTTTTTTTTTATAAGATGTTTCTGGCTATTCGGGACCCCTTACCCTTCCAAATAAATTTGATAATCATGTTTTCCATTTATTTAAAAAATGCTGGTGGAATTTTTATTGGGATTGCATTGAATCTCTATATCAATTTGAGTAGAATTGACATCTTAATGATATTTAGTCTTCCAATCTATAAGCATGGAATGTCTTCCAATTATTTAGGAATTTTTTAAAATTTCTTTTAACAATGAGTTGTAGTTTTCTGAATAAAAGTGCTTTACATCTTTGTTTAAGTTTATTCCTAAATATTTGAGTTTATCTGTCATATTTTATTTTCACCTCTCTTTTGGTACTTTTAGTTACTTTTCTTGATATAATCTTCATTTCTAGACTCTCTTCCAGGCCTCTCTCTCCTTTCTTTTCTTTTCAGGCTGTAGCACACTCTTTAGTATTTCCTGCAAAGCAGGTCTCTTGGTTACAAGCTTTCTCAGTTTCTGTTTATCTGTGAATATTCTAAACTCACCCTAATTTTTGAAAGACAATCTTGCCGGATATAAGATCCTTGGCCAGAAGTTTTTCTCTTGCAGTATCTTAAATATGTCATACCACTGTCTTCTTGCCTCCATGGTTTCTGGTGAGAAATCAGCACTTTAATCTTATTAGGTATCCCTTATTTGTTATGCATTGTTTTTTCTTGCTGCTGTAAGAATTCTCTCTTTGTCTTTGGCATTTGACATTCTGATTAGTATGTGTCTTGGAGTTGTTCTATTAGGGTTTTTTTGGATGGTAGTATGTCGTGCTTCTTGGACATGGATATCTATGTCCTTCAATAAGATTGGGAAATTTTCTGCCATTAGTTATTCAAATATTTCTTCTGCACCTTCTCCCTTCTCTTCTCCTTCTGGGACACCCATGGCACATATTTTTGCATGTCTTTTGCTGTCGCTTAGCTCCCTGAGAACTTGTTCAAGTTTTTCCAATTTTCTTCATCTGTTCACTTTCAGAGGCCATTTCTTCAAGCTCACCAATCCTTTCTTCTGCCTCCTCAAATCTGCTATTATATAATTCCAGTGTATTTTTAATTTCATTTATTGCACCTTTCATTCCCATAAGATCTACTGATTTTTCTATGTATGCTTTCAAATTCTTCTTTGTGTTCATCCAATGTCTTCTTAATATCCTTAATTTCTTTAACCATCTCATTGAATTTATTAAGGAGATTTGTTTGAACATCTATGATTAGTTGTCTCAACTCCTTTATGTCATCTGGAGGCTTATCTTGTTCCTTTAAGTGGGCCATATCTTCCTGTTTCTTGGTGTGGATTGTAATTTTTTGTGGGTGTCTTGGCATCTGGCTTACTAGAGTATTTATTCTGGGTGCAGTTTTTCTCTTTAGTTTAAGGCTTCCAGCCGTTTCTCTCTTGCTGGTTGTGTAGTAGGAGCCAAGGATGTAGTTGGTGATATAAGCTGTGGAGGCTCAAGCTGCCCTCAGTGCCCCAAAGACTGATGAAGCTTCTCCCAACTTTCTCCTTTGCCAAGCGTAGGGACAGAGCCGCAGCTGTGTGGAATAATCTAAGTCGTGTAGGCCTAGACTGTAGTTGCCCAGAGACACTGATGAAGCTTCACGCCCCTTTCTCTCCTGCCTGGGGAAGGTATGGAGCTGCAGGTGTGGGCAGCAATCTATACAGTGCAGGTCCAAGATGACTGCAGTTGCCCCAGTAGACTTCCGTTTATTCAGTCTGTGCCAGCCAAATGTACCTGCAGTTACCTGAATAGGCTATTGCAGGGCCCGCCAGCTTCCTCCCTACTAGAGGTGGGGCTGAAGCCTAGGCTAGCAATGCAGGCCTCTCTGGTAGAAAGAAATCAGTCTCTACTGTCACCGTCACCGTGATTTCCAGTCAACCAGCTTTCCCCTCATGCTGGGGATGGGGTCAAAATGGCAGCTACCGGCCTCCTTCCAACTTGGACAGGTTCAATGTTCAGCTGTTCTTAGGGTTATACTTTAGCCAGCTGAACTGACTAATCAGTAGCTGACATTGGTGCCCAACCATCACTTCCTCCCCTGTTTTTGGGAAATGGAGCTTCCAATTCCTGCCACAGAATAGCTCCTGGGGTGGCTTGTGCTGCCAAAGTAGGATGATCACCAGCATCCCAGCATCCGTGGCATGGCCTGTGATTTCCCAGAGAGAAATTTCCCGAGGTGGGCCTGGGGCTTAGGCTAGAGCGGCAATCTGATCTAGATGGGAAGAAGCCGGTCCCTACCAGCACTGTGATTTTCAGTCAGCCCTGCTTCCCCTCATGTCAGGCGCCGAGTTAAGATCGCGGCCACCAGCCTCTTCTTCTGACCTGGACAGGTTCAAACTTTAGCTGTTCTTAGGATTATACTTTAGCCCACCGAATTTACTAATCAGTGGCTGAAGTTGGTGCCCAACTGCCTCTTCCTCCGCCATTTTTGGGAAGTGGAGTTTCCAATTCCAGCCGTGGAACAGCTCCCGAGGCGGCTTGTGCCTCCAGTGGAGGATGGGCACTGGCTTCTGTGGCGTGGAGTGCCCTACTTACGAATCTTCTCTACATATGGGCAGTCTTCTCCTTCAACTCTTCCAAGGATGCTGCAGGATGCACTTCTGGTCTCCTGGAGCCCCCAAACAAGTCTTTTTGTTAGCTCTTGGTGATTACTGACTGCCTGGTAGAAGGAGCTGATTCTAGGAGCACTTTACTCTGCCGCCATCTTGCTAGTTGTCCCTTGGCATTTCCCACTTTGAATTAACCTAGGATTAGCCATAGCCCTGCATAATGGGTGGATTAGTGTCCCCCAAAATGGGATGTTGAATTCCTACTCCCCAGTACCTCAGAACGTGACCTTATTTGGAAATAAGATGGTTACAGATGGAATAAGACAAGTTATCATGAGATCACACTGGGCATATTTGTATCCATAAAAGAGAAAGAAATTTGGACACAGACAGAGAGAGACAGAGGGGAGAACGCCATGGATTACTGGCCACCCCCAGAAGCTAGAAGAGACATGGAGCAGATTCTTCCCTGTGGAGCAGAAGGAGTCACTGCCTGGCCAACACCTCAGTTCCAGACTTCTGCCTCCCAAACAGGAAAACAATGAATTCCCGTGTTTTAAGACACCCAGTTTGTGGTATTTTGTTATGGCACTCCTGGCAAACTAAGACACCCTGTCACAAAAAATATTGGGTGTGAGATCAGACAATGTGTCCCAGGTCCTGGACATCATTCTTTTCTCTCAGGCCTCCCTGTGAGGCTCCTAATTATACTGAGGGGCCTTGACCCCAGCCGACCCTCAGGCCATAGGACAGGCAAGAGGGAGCCAATTATAAAACTCTCTAGCTATTTAAATTCAAGAACAAAGTCCTCTAGTCTTTCCTCTTCTTCAGTCTCTTTGGGAATCATTTCTTCTGCCAGTAGATGACCTAATTAACCTTTTCAGGTCTTGAGAGAAGGAAACAGATTTTTTTTCTATCCATCTGCTTTGGTTTCAGATTTTGGCTAAGATTTCGACTCATCTCTTGTTGACTCTGTTGCCATGAGTACATTGCTTGAGAATCTGATTTCCTTAGTGGTATAAAGAGGAAATAATAGCTAGATCCATGCTTGAGGAACTGTAGAAAACAATTCCTGCAATGTAACAGAAACCCAGTAAATGTTAGTTTTGCTGTTTTGTTCATAAAATAAACAAGCTGAATTCTTTCATATCCAGAATTTAAACAGGAAAACATTTTGATTTCATTTATCTAGATTGTATCCTTTCTTTGTGTGAAATACTCATATCATCCTATATCTTTTTGTTAATTTTGCTCTACACTTCCACAAAGATGTTTCATGGGTGTCTGTATGTGTGTGTGTATGTGTGAGTGTGTGTTAGTTTGGCAGGATTTTGGGGAATCATTTCTTGTTTTGTTTTATTTTGTTTTTTCAAATCTGAAAGCCAGCAGATAGGAGAGAAATACAGAAGAATCCAGTGTAGCTGGAGATGAGAGTGTGGAAATGAAGGACATTTTTTAGACAGTCTAAAGTGCTTAGAGCAAAGGACTTTTGTTCATCAAATCCCCTCAAATGTACTCTGAATAACCTTAAGCACAGTTAGCTAGTCAGGCAGCCCTACACTTCATTTTTGTCTCTTGGCATTAATGTGCTGACTTGTGAAATTATTAAACTATAATTCCCCAAGATATATTTCTGTCACTCTGTGGGTATGAATGTATAATCATTAGCAAACCCAAGGCTTAAGAGTATTGCTTCACCAAGTTAAATGTTACCAGAAAAAGGAACATGACTAAGATCCAGGGCAGACACACACTAGTGTTCCCATATCACTGGACAATTCTGAATAGCAGTAGAAAGATTGGACGTTTGGAACCAGAAGCCTGAGGGTTAATTCTGGTTTTACCATGTGCTAGCAGTGTGACTTTGCATGAAGCACTGAACTGTATTTGAAACTTAGTTTCTTCATCCGTAATATGGGGAGAATATATGTCATTTAAAAATCAAGTCATATATTAACAGATTAATAAACCTTAAAACACTCACTATAGTAAGGTTACTTGTTATTCGTAGGCCTACATACCACTTGGTTTAGCAATCTGAGAAGTGAATAGATTTTAACCCAGTTATGAAGGTCTAATTTTCTGTTGATGGTGTTAGGTCCAAGCGTATGCAATTGCTTAAATGCTGGTTAGTGGAAGCTGTCTTATAATGTGATTACTGACTTACACTCTAAATAGCAGGTAAGCATCTACTTGTTTTAACCTACAACCAACATGAAGAATTCCATTGGGTCAGAACTTTGAGGGGATGCTTTACTTTGATCACAGGCATCAAATAGCATGCCTTTCTTACTCTGTGAGAGAGGACCATGGGCTCTGCATTAGCTGAGAGATGTGGTCATGTTTCCAGAACAAACATGGTTGTTGCAGCTGGAAATGCCCTGGGAGGTTTGCCCTTCCTGTAAGGTCCCTCACCTCCTTGCAGAGATCCCAGAAGCTTTGCTTCCTGGCAAAGTAGAACAATTTGACAACACAAAAGCCGACATGAACACCAAGTTCAATCATTGTGAGTTTTCCACCTCCAGCTGTGGCTTTAGTGTTCCAGCAGCTGGGATTTCCCATAGTATTGGTCTTTTCTATGAATGCTTTTAATGTTATGCTGAACATTCCCTGGGCTTGTTCAAAGGAAAATGCGGTCAGCTTTCTCTGCTGGGTACTACCATTGCCCCACCCAACAGAAAGAAAGAATTTCCCTTCTTAAACAAAAACCATTTGAGCTTGGTGCTGGGACCACAACATTGAAGAAGAGAGGGACCTGCCCTGTCTGGCAAGAAATACTTCTCCACAGTAATCCACTTTATAAGGCAGGAGAGAGTAAGAATCATAGAATCTATCAACATTCTACAAAATACATACTTGACTGGCAAAGTGTTATGAGGATAAAAGGAGTGTGGTTGGTTCTGCTACTGAGACGTGTTTGAGCTGTGCACTGAACAGGATCCTCAAGACAAAGTTAAGTTTCCTTATTATGTATTTTGAGAACACTCAGTAATCTTGTAGTTCAGAATTATTTATATAATCTGTCATCTCCACTAGACAAAATCCACGGGAGGAAAGGGTCCATGTCTGTCTTGTTCATCTTATCTCCCTAGCACCTAGAACTCTGATTGGCATGTAGTTGATACTCAAAATAAATATTTTTTGAATAATATTTCATTCTCTGAACTTATTCATGCATTTACTTGCCATGTGTCTCTGTCACATAAATAGAAGTTTAAAGAGGCCTAGATTCAAGTAGAAGAGTTCTAGAGGAAGGACATTTTGGGGATGATACAGCAAAGAAGTAGAATCAGTAATCTTATTATATTACTCCATGGGCAAAGACACAGTTGCAAGAGATTTCTTTTTGTAGTTTGCTGAGTCATCCTGTGCTTACTTGTATTCTGGTTACAGCCTGGTTTGGGTTTGTCTCTCTCCAAACTCCTATATGACACTAAAGATACAGCCTCTTTTCTATGATTTTACCCAATTCTTCCTCCCCCAAACCAGGTGGGTTCCCATTAACTTGTTTGCCAAGAGCAAAAGGAACTATCTCCACCAATTGTCATTTACCAAGGACATTTTTCACTGTAAAAACAGCATGCATTTCAGCAAAGACAGGGAATACCTCGCCAAACACCATGTCCCCCTCTCCTATGGCTATACAATTATTGGCATCCCGTGTATAGATAAGAAACCTCCTCAGGAACATATGTGACCCTACATGGACCTCTGAACTCTGATTCAGGTAAATTTTACAATTTGTTGATTTGGGTTCACTTTATAGTTTCTGCAGGATTGGAAAGTATTTCCCCATTATGGCCCCTAGCCACTACTTTCTGTTCAAGCATATGATTCAATTATATCTCAGTTTCATTGTAGGGAAGAAAACAGTGATAGCATGAGACATCCAGGGCAAGTTTGGGACCCTATTGTCCTGACACACATATGGGCATCTGCAGTGGAAAGGAGTGAATTCAGATGGAAGAACCATGCAAACAATAAAAAGTTCTGCTCTAGTAAAGTATATTACCTGCCCAATTCTACTTTGCTCTGAGAATAATTCCCTGGTTAAAGAAGGCCAGGGCTTTTGGGACAAGTGGCATTTCATGACAACTGAGTAGCTTAAAAAAGCAGATGCCCAGCTATGGGAGCTTTGAATTTTTTTATTGAGGAGAAATTCACAAAGCATAAAATGAACCATTTTAAAGCAAATAAGTGAACAATTCAATGTTTAGTACATTCACAGCATTGTGCATCTAGTTTTGAAACATTTTATCTAGTTTTGAAACATTTTCATCACCCCAAAATAAACTCCATACAAATTAAGCAGTCAATCCCCATTTCCCCATCTCCCCAGAATCTGGCAGTCACCAATTTACTTTCTGTCTCTATGGATTTGACTATTTTAGTCATTTCATATAAATAGAATTGTACAATATGTGTGGTCTTTTGTGACTGGCTTCTTTTACTTGCCATAGTTTTGAGGTTCATCCACATTGTACCAGGTATTTCATTTCTTTTTGTGGATGAATAACATTCCATTGTATGGCTATACCACATTTTGTGGCAGATGCAAAATTGTTGTGTGTAGGGATGTGCATGTGCACACACCTGAACACCTGTGTGTGTCCATGTGTGCCTGTGTGCACATAAAACGTGTGTACTACCATTTGGAATGGGCCTATGGACTCCTCACTATGAAGCTGTGAAGTGGCTTGCTACCAGTCAGTCTCACATCACCTTAGCTCATAGCAGGGCTCAAGGGATGAAGACTTTGCTTGTGTGTGACTCTTTCTTTCAAGACAATATAAATCTTTGTGTGTTAAGATTTATACTACTGCAGCAGTGTGTAGGAATCAGGACTGACATGACACTTTCTGTATCAGAAATGGGATATCTAAGGCAAAAGGAAATATTAATTGCAGAAATCAGTAGGCAGATCAGTTCTAGAAAGACGATGCCTCTCCTGAATATCATCATTCAATTGTATCTCTTTGTGATGGATCAGGGTATTTCCTTATTTCCACATGCCTGAGATGGCCACAGCTATGACAGAAGATGAACCGTGTCCCCATTGACTACCATGGGTATATCTTGGGCAGAAAGAAGCTGGTTGCCATAGCAGGGTGCTGGATAGTGTGAGGCTGCTGAGGAGACTTCACCCCAGAGCACTCTGAGCTTTCCCCAAGAGTGCCTCCACAGAGCCTAGGCAGAGAGACTGTGTGAGATGAGGGCATTGTGTTAAAACAGCTTTAGAGCTTCTTATCAGGTTCTTTGGTGTATTTTGCTTATTGTTGGGATGAAGCCTTCCTGTGACAAGCAGTTACTCATCACTCTGTTGATCAAAGTATTAAGCACTGGCCACTCCTTGAGGGTAGTTTCTCTGTAAAGTAAATGGAGTAAAAAAGAGATGCTGACAGTTTTGTTGGGAAGAAGAGAAATAAAAAAGGAAGAGGTAGAAGAGAGAAAGGAGGGGGGAAGGAGCAGTGTAATGGAGCTTGCCCTTACAAATGTATTAGTAATTAGACAAGCTCTTTAAAAATTAATAGCATATCATTTTTCAGTTTATAATTCCACACCTAAACATATCTGAAGCTAGTATTTTGGTGCATGCCCTTATAGTTAGCATATGGTTTCTTATGCAAGTATTTTTCAAACACATGTGCTTAACGGCTATTTAATATTCTGCTCTGTTATTAGTCCACCATTTCCCTAAATGTACTTCAACAAAAAAGGTGTGCAATGGGGAGTTGATGTGGCTCAGTGGTTGAGCACAGGCTTCCCACATATGAGGTCCTAGTTTCAATCTCTGGCCCCAGCACCTCGAAAAAATAAAAAAGGCATGGGGTATACTTAACTCCCAGATTTGAGTGCAGCTAGGAAAAGAACAGGGGCTTCCTTGAAGCACAGTTCTCAAAGTTCTCAGCATCAATCAACTGTAGCAGAGTTGAGTTTTCTCCTTTTGCACCCTTCTCCTTCCCATGGTGCAAGGTGGCAATACTACTTCTCAGCATTCCTAGCCCATCAGCTCACTGTCTTAGAGCCCCTGGGACTGGTGACCATGCTTCTGAGCTCTTTCTCAACTTCTACTATCTCTGGAAATCTATCAGAGATTCCCCAGCAGGGTTTTGTATGGAAAAAGAGAAAAAAATGAGTGTATACTGCTGTGTTGTCTATATACAGGTAAGGCATAGAAATATAGTTGTTCATATAAAGTTAAAAATCTTAAAGGGAATTTCATCAGAGCAGCTGTCTGCTTTCCCCACTGGACTATGATTATCAGAGCTGCATGACCTTGGGTGAGTTACTCAACATATCTAAGCCTCAATTTCCACAAAACAGAGAAAATGAAATTACCTTTTTCATAGGTTTTGAGGACAAAATAAGACAAATAGGTTAATGCATGTGAAATGCTTCACACAGTGACTGGCCCCTAGTCAGTGCCTAAGAAATGCTAACCATTCTTGCTATTTTGTCATTATTGTTATTATTCTGAGCTTGTCCGCCACAGAGAACATATCATATCCATCTTAGTCAAAGACATTCAATAAGTGTTTTTTAAATTGAATGAACTGTTCTTTGCAAAATAAATAAATAAATAAATAAGAAAAATATTTAAAAAAAAAACAAAAAAAAAAAAACCTCTCTCTCCCTTCCCCTAACAACACATCTCTTCTAATGGCCAATGGAAAAAAATAGACCTCCTCACCACTGTGAGTTTTTCTACCCTCTGAATAAACATAAGCCTTTCATTTGACCTAATGATTAATGGCTTATGCAAAGAAATGTTAATACCATTAATAAAAAATTAAGCAGCAAGCTTCGTCCCCCTTTTTTTTGACAGTGTCAGGCTTTCACCTGTTCTCCTGGGGACAACAGGTTTCTGGGAACATGCTGAGTACAGAAAATAGATCATCCACAGAAGAGACTTCCCTGTGTTCTCTGCGTCTTCCTGGCTAGTGTGCATGATGGATCGAGGCACTCTACAGAGGATGGTGAGGGGCTTTGATGGCATGAGGCCCAGGTGCTACTGCACCCTCACTTACTCTATCACCCATCGATCATCTGTCTCTATCTATCTATCTATCTATCTATCTATCTATCTATCTATCTATCTAATTATCCATCCATCCATCTAACTGTCTATCTATCCATCTATCTATCATCTATCTTTCAGTTATTCTCTCATATTGAGTATTTGCTCTGTGTCAGAATTCACAATATGATCTAGCTCATTTAACCCTTACAATAATCTAGGATATTCACATGTTTATCCCAGATTTACCTATATGGAATCCTGAGCCCATAGAGTAAATAAGTGTCAGATCTGGAATTGGGAGATATATCTGCCTATTTCCTGAGTTCTGCTTTAACTTCCTTTGCCTAAGCTCAGTCTTCAGTGCCTTCATGGTTTGGACTCTGAAATGGACATCAGTCAATTTAGAGAGAATGAGCAGGATCCTAGCATGGATTCTTAGTATGTAAGACTTATCCTATTAACCAAATAAATTTTTGATGTTGAGGTCAATTTCAAGCAAAGTGTCCAGGCCATCCTGATGCTGAGTCCTGAGCACACCTTCTGAAAATTCTTTCCCCAGGTCGTTGGAAAGCAGTGCTTCTCCTCAGGTACTGTTTTCCTCTTCCTTCAAAGGCTTTGACCCAACCTCCATCATTCATTTTTAAACAAAAATTCCAAATTTCCAAAATCAGAATTCTGAACCTTCAAAGCTAGGAAAGTCTGCCAGAGCCATCACCGAAATTCTTGAGAATATATGAGCTACATAGCCACTATTTTATTCTTGACACTAGAATGACTGGGCTGAGTACTAGAGTGGACCCATTCTTCCCCTTCAAGAAAAGATATGTGCTTTTCCCGAGCTGCCTTTCTTTCAGACCCACTGTTTCCCACAAAACGATTGCAAGGTAGAGAGAAGAGAATTCTATTTGTTTTCCCTAATGATAAAATAGAGTCTGACTCTATTTTATGCTTGACAAGTGTGAAACTCCCTTTGAAGTCAAAGTTTAGTGAACTTGGCTGGGTTGTGGTGCCCAGTTTTTGCTCAAACACTGGTCTAACTGTTGCTATGAAGGTATTTTGTAGATGTGGTTAACATCTACAATCCATAGAGTTTAAGTAGAAGGAACTACCCTCGATAATGTGGGAGGACTTCAGTGAATCCGTTGAAGTCCTTAAGAGTGAAAACTGAGGTTTCCCAGAGAAGAAGAAAATCTGTATCAAGACTACAACATCAACTCTTGTCTGAGTTTCTGGCCTGCTGGCCTGCCCTACAGATTTCAAATTGTTAACCACCACAATTTCAGAAACCAATTCCCTAAAAGAAATCTCTTTACATATGTGTGTATATTCTATTGATCTTCATAGTTCTATTTCTTTTTGGAGACCCCTGACTGATATAGCCTTATGTCCCTAATATCTCACTTTCTATCCTCATCTATTATTTAATTAATAATGAGTTCATGTTTATTTGTTCCTTCATACACATTTCTAGCCACATTTATATAGCTGTGCATACTCAGGTGTATACTTGAATGCCTGCTCTACTCAGACATATTAAAAACTTCTAGGTTAAAGAGACCATTTATTTTTCTACCTTTTGGATGAGTTCAGAGCCCTAGAGGTATATGTGAAAGTCTGTAAACACTCTGCTGCCTCATACACAAAGTTCCTCTGTTCTGCCGAATCTGAAGGTGTACATTGTTGAACAGCTGTGGACACCCACAAACATGCCTAAACCTCTTCCCCCTCCCTCCAGCTACCAAGCATGGCCCAGGAGCCTCCTACAGAGAGCAGATTATCTTTTGTACTCTGTAAAGATCTCTGGGTCCACGCAGCATGCACAACCCTGGACTCTGTGTAGGGAATTGTTAAGCTATTCTTTAGCTCTGAGAATAGAGGGGCTGGTATTACATCCTGGGGTGAACAGCAGGGACAGTGGAGACCTTGCAGCTCTGCTTTGTTCACCTCCGGAAAAAGAAATAAAAGATCAAATTCATCTCACCCCTCCAAGTAGAAAGAGTTTTGTGTTTCTTGTTCATGATCTCCACGGCCCTCTGAAGCCCGTGTGAGGGAAGCCAGCACTTGTGGTTGTGGGTGGTTGGGTCCAGAATGCGATGTCCTTGGCTCAGGGATCCAGGGGTTGACAAAACTCTGTAGACATGATTTTGGTTTCAGCATTAGCTTCCTGACAACACCAAACCAACAGACAAAAAACATACAGAACTGTGGTCTCCAAAACTCAAAAGCTGTCCATTTGTGTGGTCAGCTACTAACTCACCACAGTTCCAGTTCTTCATTTGGGCTCTTTTTCACGCAGGTGCTGCATGGGAAACCTCACCCTGTAAGGGATTCCAGTCTTACCTACTAAGGGAGAGGGCTTCTGTGCATGGTTAAGAATGGTGTTTCATATTTTGTTATTCGTTATGAGTCTAAAGAAAGGAAATTCTTTTTATTTCAGATATGACTAGGTCATAAGATATGGAATTGGAGGAAAATATATGGAGAGAGATGTGGCCTCCTGATTTTAAAGATCCACATCTCCAAAAGCTACTGACAAAAAAAGCAAAAGAGCTCACACACCAGGAGGAAAAAAAAAACAGTAAATTCGGGACATAGAGTATGTCTCAAAAAAAAAATCTGCCCAAGTGATCTCTGGAGAAAGAGCTTACCAGAAGGCCCAGGGGAGGAGACCGTGGAAAGCAGATATCACCTGAGGGGGGTGGGGGCATGGGGTCATTTCTGAGGAAAAGGACAGGGAACACCTCCCCTTCACTGCTCTTGAGACTAGTTTTCTATTAGAAGGTTGCTCTTCCCTGAGAGCAAGGACACTTTGGGGCAGAGACAGAGATGGTAAAGCACAAGAAGACTGGAAGCAGCACTCCCAGTGAACAGGGGCTCAACTCCCCTCTCAAAAAATGTTATTTGAAGCCTATCAAGTGTTTCTTGCAGCTTTGTCAGGGAAAGATGTGTGCCTTTGGCATGGGACCTTGGTAGTTTTCAGCCCTGCTGAAGATGTTTATTGCTGCCATCACACTTGCCTGAGACCAAGCTTTGCTTACGTTGGTGACATGCCTGGCAGGGGATGAGACTTGTCCAGGGATGCTGTAGCAGTTTGGCATTATTTATGAATTCCAAAAATAGATATTGGATTATGCTTGTAAACTAGTCTGTTCCTCTGCATGTGGTTAAATTATGATTAGGGCTTTGATTGGGCCACATCAGTAGGACATTGAGTTTGCACCCCTTGGTGAGTGGAGACTCAGAGATAAAAGACATGGCAAAGGACAGAGTTGGAGTTCTGATTCTGAGTTTTAATGCTGGAGTCAGGGGAAGTAAGCACACAGAGAAGCTTGGTCGTGAGGGAGGAGAGAAGGCCCCAGGAAAAGAGATGAGCTGTTTGCCTGATCGTCTACAGCTAGTCTTGTGGAGAGAAGCAAGCCTGAGCCTGGGGAGAAACAGAGCCCCAGGAAGAGAGCAACCCAAGAAGCCTGAACCCTGGCAAACACCTGCAGCCATCTTGCTCCAACACGTCAGAACAGACTTTGGTGAGGGAAGAAACTTATGCTTTATAACCTGGTAACTGTAAGCTTCTACCACAAATAAATACCCTTTTATAAAAACCAACAGATTTCTGGTATTTTGCATCAGCACCCCTTTGGGTGACTAATACAGACATGGGCAAAGGACTGTGCTCAGACAGAGATGCGGTGTGGGGAATGTGAAGGGAAGAACGACAAAGTGCAGAAGGATGTACCTTTCTGCTCAGGGCAGTCAGGAGGACAGCTGTTATGTCCTTGTCTCTTAGAGATATCTTCCATTTGAAGCTTAGGAGGCCTACCTCTTATGGAGAGGGGACATCCCTTTTCTTGGTTCTCTTTCCATGTGGGTTATCTGAGAATCTTCAACACAAAAGGATCTCCAGCCTCTTTACCAGGTCATTTCAAAAAGATGCAGCTTCTACCTTCCAGGTCCCCCACCACTGACCTCTTAAAGTTTGTGGGGTGAGCCATCCCAAAAGGCAATTGGAAATTTGCTCACTGGCATTTACTTACTTGAGGCTATGGGCAGCGTAACACAGTTGGGTGAATTTAGGGTTTAGGAAGAAAATACAAGGAGGAGAATGAGGAGGATGAGAGAAGAGAGGGAAGGAAGACACAGGCTGCTCTTTGTTGTCATGATGCACAGGGCTGGTCTGAGAATTATCCAGCCACAGACAAGCAGCAGGAGACCCACCTCCCAAGTCAGGGCTGTTGTAGAGAAATGTAGAACCTGCATGTGAGTGGTAGATTAAGTTATGTACACACCAAAAACATGTTCTAGACCTTAATCCACATTCCTGTGGGTGTGAACCCATTTATCAGTAGGACCTTCTGAAGATGTTATTTTAAGTTAAGGTATGGCCACCTAAAGCATGGTGGGCCTTAATACATATTACTGGAGGCCTGATAAAGAGAAGAAGTCAGGGAGAACGAGGTACTCAGCAGAAACTGAAAGAACAGACACAAGGAAAAGACATCCCGTGTGATAAGAGGCACAGATGCAAGCCAAGGAAATCCAAGGACTGCAGCAAGCCAACACCAAAACACTACAGATTCTGGGAGAAAGCCTTGCCTATCTTTATTTTGGTCTTCTAGCCTCACAACTGTGAGCCAATAAATTCTTGTTGAAAAGCCAAAATCATTTTGTGGTATTTGTCATAGCAGCTCTGGCAAACTAAGACAATGTGGACATGGCTGGACCACAGGCCTGCTGAGAGGCCCTGACCTCCTCATGAAGTAACAGAATATTCCACAGCTTGATCTTCATGGCCCACATGGACTAACCCAACCCTTTAAAAACTGTCTGACACTGGAGCTAGTGTCCCAGCCACACTGGATGTCAGGTGTCTGTGGGCTTAGCTTCTTCTGTCTCTGGGACTCTCTGCTCATGGATAGCTTGACAGCTGCCCTTTCTTTACCTGGCCACCTCCTCTTCCTCCTTTAAGTTTCAGTTGAAATGGTACTTCCTTGTAGAAGCTTCTCTGACTCCCCCATGGAGGTTTTGCCCCCATAAACAGTCTCACAGCACATACTTCCCCTTGGAGGCACATGTCACAATTAAGCAGTTATTTCTGTAGTTGTGTGCTCATGCCTGCCTCCCCACTTGATGGGAAGATCCATGTAGGCAGGTGCTGTCTCTTTCTTACTCCAATAGTGAGCACAGTGACTGGAATTCATAACCCATCATTGCTGAAAGAATCTCCTCCAGAGACCATCTGCCCGGCACCTTCCACCTTATCACCTATCTCTGTGCTCCAAGTAATAGGAACTCAATAAACATGGCTCGATGAACTCAGAGGCTTCCCTGTGCCAGAGACCCAGCAGTTGAAGGTGGAAGGAGTCTTGGTGTGGCTTGTCGGCTTACTTACGGAATGGCGTCCTGCTTTGTGGTTTAGGGTTTGTGCTCTGAAGGGAGAGATGGTTCATTTAGAATCTTAGCCCTGTGATTTTGGCTAAGTTACTTAATCGCTCTGAGTCTCAGGCATACTGGTAGATAAATACAGATAGCTTTATTCATCTGCTAATAATAATAATAATAACAATAAAAATAATAACACTTTTTATGCCAGGCAGTGTTCCAAGTACTTCCCACATATTGACTCAATTCATTCTTTAGACCAACACTGTGAGGCAGGTATTAATTTTATCCCCATATTACAGATGAGGAAACCCTGAGAAGTTAAGTGTTAGAGCCTGAGTTTGGAACCCAGGAATTCTAGATTCCGAAAATATGCTCTCAATCACTATGTGCTATTGCAAAGTGGTAGCCCATGATTTCAGTCCCTGTGGGTTCTGGTGACACTGTGAGTCCATTGCAAGCATAAGAAGGGAGGGAGGCTTCTGGCCACAGTGAGCTGATGTGACCTTCTCATCTCTCTTTGTGTGTCATTATTTTTCTAAGGCTATAATTTGCTGATGCATTTAGGGTTAAGAGCAAGGAATCCAAAGGGCGACATCCACACCCTGGACCAGCAGTGTCCTAGTGGTGGACAAACTGCCGGCAGGCAGCTCCCTTCTGCTCCCCTAGGACCCAGGCAGGAAGCAGGTGGCAGAAGAGTTCCAGTTCCCCCTAAATTTTGGCCACTCCTTGCCACTCACTCCAACTATCCCCACCTACAGTTTTCATCTGGAATGTGAGGGCAGAGCCATGTGTGAGCTTGCTCAAGTGCCAAGTCTATTTCACAAATGATTGGAGGTAGCTCATCACTGCTGGCTGCCCATTGCACTCTGATCCTTGGGGATTGGACCCAGGGCTGTGGAAGCTGGCAGAATGGGCCTGCCCTTTCCAGTGAGGTCATCAACTAATCCCACGGACTGGCTCAACGCTCAACTTCCAGGCTGGATATCGGTTGAAGGCAAGAGGACTGATTAAATTTGTGGGAGAAATTTCACCCCTAAAATACAAAAAAAAAAAAAAAATCAGGCCTATTTTATAGCAATTAACTTAATCATTAAAGGGGAAAAAAAAAGTATTGGTTTGTTAAGAAAACATATAACTGGCTTAGAAAAATGTTCTTTAAATCCTCAACAGACTTTTACCCAGAGAAGGAATATTCACTAACCCAAATTTGTTCTTAATCCTTAATCCAAAAAGCTATGATCTCTGTATTTCCCCAAGTAAGAACTGGCATGAATGCAATTTGGAAACTTCCCCCTCTCCCTTCCCTCTTCCTCCTTTCTTCCTTCCCTCTCTCCCTCCCTTCCTCCACTGTACACCAGCATCCTCTCTAAGTTTGGGAGTCCTGGTTTATTTTGCCCCTTAGAGAGTAATGTTTAAACACCACACCTCACCACTCTCTCTATGATTCATAATGTAAATGGCACTTTAGCAGTTGAAAATGCACATCTTGTCACCAGCCCCTGCCTTGCTTATCAGGTAAAGGAAGAGGGAAAGGAGAGAAGGATGCAGAGAGAGGCACCTAGTCCTGTTCATTCCAAAAGAGTGATCCAAAGCAAGAAACGACAGGAAATCTGATGTACCAGAATAAATGCACTAAATTGAAAAGTCAATCGCTTATTCACACCAAGTTCCATATTTGCAGGAAATGTTATTTGATTTGGAGGCTCCCCTTCTTTCCACTGTTGTCCTTTTATGAGGCAGGCAGAATAGCAAAATTAGTTCTCTTTTTACATTCATGTTTTATAGGATCAATGAGTGTGTGTATGTGTGAGTTCTCATTTAATCTTTACTAATGTTTCACAAATGTCTATTTCTCAGATCTATTAGGTATTTCAAAGCTCCACCAAAGTGAATGGAGGACTCTCTGTGATTTCTTTCCCTATGGTCCTAAAATGGGCCTAAGGCAAGAGATAAAGCAATAAAAATAAAAATAATAACACTATTGGTTTTGTAGTATTATCCATCTCCTTTGTGCTTTGTTTGATAGCTTTCTGCTGCATTTGCATTGCGGCTGATTGGAAACCACAACTGCAATGATATATCCATCACACCAAAATTAATCATCATGTTCATGCACGATTTCATTCAATGCTCACAATAGCCAGATGAGGAAGTGGCTGCCATTATCTCATTTACCAAAGAAGTGACATAGGCTTAGAGAGGTCAAGTTCACCCAGCTAATATGTGATGGAGCTGAGATTTGATCTAATGACAGCTGACTCCAGAGCCTGGCCATGTAAAATGGTCACTATCCAGGAGATGAAAATGAGGCAAAGGACTTGCCAGGTCACAAATAAATGAAGGAGAAATACAGATAATGGATTCAAGTTTTGTCAACTCTTACAGCTGCTCTTCCTTACTTGTCAAGGCAAGGTCAAGGAAAGAGAATCTAATCACCAAAGAAAACTAATTCCTACAGGGACATTTTACCTCCTCCCCCAAAACAACAGAAAAAGGATTGTGGAATTCCAGACTAAGCCTTTAGGCATTTATTTGAGTTGGGGGGAAGTAGCGGGTGGTTTGTGAGAGTGGCAGACCTCATAAGGGTGAAATAACATGAAATTAACCAAGAAGAAATACTCTTTCTTCCCCTAACACCCAACATCCAAATAAAATTCCAGAAAATTAAATAAACATTTGCTTCAAAAACTCAGAGAGGATTAATTGTCTCTAAAGATGCCCAGGTGTTTCCTAAAACAGAAAGCACTTAATACATGTTCTTCCTTTTCCCTGTTCTGATTGCCTTAAGTGGTGGATTCCCTTCCAATGCCAGCTGCCAATTCCCCACCAAACCGGCTGTATTGAATCTTAGGATTTATTTACAATAGTAAGTGAAGTAGTTACCAAAAACAAAAAAAGGGGGGGCTTACTAAAATAAAATAAAATATAAATTAAGTTAAATTAGAAAATACATATTGCTCCCACAGGGAACATCCTCATAGCCTCAGCTATTTGCTGTACAGAGGACCTGGGTTTTTGTGTCT
Source organism: Cabassous unicinctus (assembly GCA_029593785.1). Classification (NCBI taxonomy): domain Eukaryota; kingdom Metazoa; phylum Chordata; class Mammalia; order Cingulata; family Chlamyphoridae; genus Cabassous; species Cabassous unicinctus. The sequence goes on from JAQZBX010001305.1 coordinate 38,512, forward strand.
GCTCTGTGCACATCAGAGAAGAAACAGGATTAATTCTTTATGGTCTGTTTTTTTTAAGCCAAGTGGTAGATCTAGCTGTGAAGACATGTGCCCACATGTACTATTGGATAAGCACATGAGTACAGATGATCACAGTTGTTTGGACTGAAAAAAGCCAAAGAATTCTGAAGGTATTCTGATGTGAATCCCATTCTATGAAGAGCTCAAAGCAACTTTGCAGTTATTACACCCCTTCTACTCAAAATAGCCCTTTAAGATGGGAATGGTTTCTACTCCAGGGAAAGGGAAAGGGATGGAGGTACAGTTAGTTTCCAATGAGGAATGTTGTCCTCTCCTGGATCCTACTGGTGGCTGGTAAATGAACTACATGAGATTATTCCAGCCACACCCAGGAGAGATGGGGGAGGAGAAAGAGTAGGAATAGGCATACAAACTTATAAATTTGAGATTTGAAAACATTAGCATGGGTTCTATCTGAATGGGAAAATAAATCACTTTTGGTTATACCTAGAACCTTCTAAAACCTAACCCATATATTTGTGTAGTTTATAACAAACCTAGACCAATAATGATCTTAGATGAGAGTTGAATGGAGGAAGTAGAACTTGATCAGCATCCTCCTGCAGGGGACAGAGCTCAAAATTAGCCAAAGTAAGGGGAGAGTTGAGGAACAAAATGGCCACCCTGCCCAGGCATTTATCGTTTTTTTGTTTTGTTTTTTCAATACTTAAAAAAATTTTTTTTAAAGATACTTAGTTTACATAAATGTTACATAGAAAATGTACAGGGGGAAGCGGATGTGGTTCAAGTGGTTGGGCTCCTGCCTATCATATGGGAGGCCCCGGGGTTCGATTCCCGGGGCCTCCTGGTGAAGGCAAAGCTGGCCCGCATGGCGTGGAGAGCTAACAGCCTGGTAACAAAGGGAGACAAGCAGACACAGAAAAACGCACAGCAAATGGACACAGCGAGCACAAGCAGCAAGGGGGGAATAAATAAATAAATAAATAAATAAGAAAGAAAAAATAGAGGATTCCCATATGCCCCATTCCTTACCCCTCCTAATACTTTCCCACATTAACAGCATCTTTCATTAGTGTAGTACATTTGTTACAATTGATGAACACATATTGGAGCATTGCCACTAAGTGTGGATTATAGTTTACATTGTGGTTTAAACTCTGTCCCACACAATTTTGTAAGTCATGACAAGATATATAATGGCCTATATTTGTCATCACAACATCATTTAGGACAGTTCCAATGTCCCAAAAACGCCCCCATATTATACCTATTTTTCCCTTTCCCTCTCCTCAGAACCTCCGGTAGCCACTGCCTCCACATCAATGATAAAAGTTCTTCCATTGCTAGAATAACAATAAGTCTATAGTAGAATAACAGTAAGTCTACTTTAGTTCATAGTTCATGTCCCAATCTTGAATATTCTGAGATAGTGATGCTCACTCCATCTCTAATTGAGAGGGGCTTAGATCCCATGGGGCAGATGGATGGGACTATCTTCCTTGCTGTTGTAAACTCTCCCTGTTCTTTTGGATGGTCATTGTCCATCATCAGTACCTTGTTGGTTGTCCTGAGTGAGTCCAATAAACTGGAGAATAGGTGTTGCAACTCTGTTGAGACTCAGGGCATACCTGGCACATGGAAAGCCCAAAGATTTAAGTCTCTTGGACATAAACCTATCAACTCTAGTACTAATAGAGGTTCAAATAGAAGGGGCAGAAGAGCCATGTGTAGGGAAACCACAACTAAGTCCAACTCTATCACACTGGGAAGCATAAATTCCAAAGTAAGGCCCATTGGCAGGATGCCAAACTCCTGATCTCTCTGCCCTGCCTATAGTGTCTGGATGTCTCCAGAGCCCTCAGGAGCCCTGTTAAATGAAACAATATTTACTGTGGTAGTCAATGAGATCCTGCTGAGACTTTCATAAGTATAACCTCTGGAATGACCTCCCAATTCACTTTGAAGTCTCTTAGCCATATAAATTCATTTGTCTTTACCATTTCCCCCTTTTGATCAAGGTCTTTTTCCAGTTGCAATGCTTGTTGGTGCTTGGTAGTAATCCCTCTGTGCCAGGGAGGATCATCCCTGGGAGTCATGTCCCATGCCTCGGGGAAGATAATGCATTTATGTGCTGAGTTTGACTTAGAGAGAGGCAACATTCTGCTCAGGCATTTGAAGGGATGGGGTAAAGGGGTGGGAAGTGAGTAAAAATCAGAGACTGAAGAGAACCCCAGGAGCTGGAATGTAGGTACAAGGAGATTCTTTAAGGTTCTCTGCCCTCTGTGGAGAAGATGCTCTGCTGGTAACATAACTGCTGTGGACGTTTAGGCATTCAGCTTTCTACCAACAATACAGATTTTAAAATGGTTTTCAAGAGCATTGCATTACATTACAGGGCACCCAATAGTCGTAGTGCCAATGGTCTTAACTGGATTATCTCATCTGACCTTCACAACAACTCTATAAAGATGGTATCAGCACTTCCATTTTGTAGACAAGAAAGTCGAGGCTCTTAAAGATTGACTAATTTATCCAAAGTCACACAGAAAACCTGGTAATCATGTACTATGTCATTCCTTTCCTCATTAATTTATTTAGAAAAGAATTTGAAATTCCCATGCATTGGCTCATGTGTCTCAGCCATATCTGAAAGTAGTAGCCTTTGGTCAGGAATCAGCATGGTATTGCAGTGAATTCCCTGGGTTCAAAACCTGGCTCCATCACTCTCTAACCTTGATCATGTCATCTAACCTCTCTGTGCCTCATTTTCTTAATCTGTAAAAAGGGACTAGCATTGGCATCATTAAATCAAGTGTTTGGCATGAGGTCAGCACTGTATAGGGATTTGAGAAAACCTGGTAGAACCTGCAAATGAAACCAGAGAGGATCCACCTTCCCTGCAAAGCTTTAGAAGCAAGTGAGCCATATTCCCAAGGATAGGCCTGGCCTTGAGTTGGGATCAAATATGTCTCTATCATTGACTGTCAATCTTCATTTTCAAATCTTCTCACTTGAACACTTTTTATTGCCACTAAATTTGCTTTAGGATAATGAAACCAGATGCTCTGTCAATGCCTTCACCCACTCACAACTGTGTCTCATCTCTCTAAGATACCCTCTCTCCCTTAGGACCACCTCTAAGCTCAGGGAGATCCAAGTGGCTATGACTACCTCTCGGAGAGCTCATTTCTGGAGAGCCAGTGCCTTGGAGAGTTAACACATGATCTGGGCAGTCTTGAATAGCATGAGACCATCAGATAAAAAAACACACCAACCTGCAAATGAATAGAAACATGTTTACTAGAGTGGAAGAAAAGCAGCCTTTTGGCACCACTGTCAATATGGCATGAGGAGTGGCAACTGCAGCTCAGGACAACAGGCAAGGAAAGAAAGAAAGTAAATATGTATTTTCAAAGTGCTTACTGTCAGAAGTGAACTTTTCCAAGCAAAGAGGAGGTATGGATGTGCATACATGAGTGTGTGCATGTGCATCTGTATGTGAGAGAGAAAGAGAGAAGGAGGAACAGGGATAGAAATATAGAAATGCAGATATATAGAGAGAAAAGTACAGAGATTGAGAGAGTAAGAGAGACACAGACAGATACAGAAAGGCGCGGAGGCAATGAGGCAGCAGCATGGACTTAGATCCTGGAGGAAATATGTATGAATCCCATCTCTTACACACAGGGACTGGGCATCCTTTGTCCTTTTACTTAACCTCTCTGAGACTTTGCTTCCTTATCTGCAAAATCCAAAACATAATCCTACATTAGGAGACTTGTATGTGAGGATCACATGACTTGATTTATTGTATGCATCTAGCACAATACCCCACACATAGAAGGTGCTTAATACATGTTAGTCATTGCTGCAGTTCAGAGATAGAATATTTTAAGAAGTCTCTGGTTCATCTTGTATGATTCCAGAGCAGGAAGGCAGCTGTGCTTCCATGAGCGTGCAGAAATGGAGAGAGGTGTGAGGCAGGGAGAAAATGTGAAGAGCAGACTTTGATTTAAGAACTTCTTTTTGTAGTGGGAGGAGAAACATGGGATGGCAAACACCTTCCCTTGTAAAATTGAGTAAGAAATGTTAATTTTTATTCAATGAATACAAAGTATCTTTGGACATACCCATGTCTAAACTTGGTAATTTAACAGGAGAGACAGTGAAAATGGAAAGGAAGGGGATTGAGGAGAAAGAGAGGAAAGACGGAAAGAGTCAGGCTCTCTCAGATCTAGGAAATGTCCTGTCCCTGAGTTCCCAAATATTAAAATCATTATTCAAAGCTCCTGTTTTCTATAAATCTGCATATCCTGTCATTTCTTCATTTGAAGTGGCCCTGGTATCCTGGCTAACAAAGTCCTTACACTTAACAGATGATCCCTAACCTTCACATGTGCAGATTCTATGCAATCCACATGTTCTTCCATAGACTACACCAAGACCATGGTGCAAATGATAAAAACGCATGTCTGTGCCCCATCAATGAATGTGCTATCACCCCACAGCACTGCCACTAGCCAACAACTAGGTTTCGGGAGCATTGCCTGCTTTCTCAGTAGAGCAGCGTTGGGACAATTGTTTGAATATTTCATTGTATTCTGCCCTCACAGAGAAATGAAAGTGCTGGTACCAGGGATAGTTATCACAAAGTTTATGAAACTTATCATACATATGAAGCAGGGATTGAGATCACTAGGCCTGTAAAAAAGAGCAAGTTTTTAGCCTCCAATATTCCTTTCAGTCATTGACTTGACCTCAGTGCAGCTCTTGCCTCCTAGACATGGGCTGCTCTGATAGACTGGAATCACGTGCCAAATGACACTCCAGCTTGTCCTCCCGGACCTTCTCTTCCTCTCAGCCTGCCCTCCTCATAATTGCATCTAAGACTCAGCACTGAGGGTCTGGCCTCAATGAAGGAGGCATAGTGAGAAATGTTTGCTGCCACTGAGCAACTGTCATTCAGATACTCACCCTTCTTCCAGTCATAGAGCAGTGGAGCAAGGAAGACCTTGGCAAGCAAATATTGATTGATGAACAGGCCCATTTAATAAAGAAATAAATGGAGGCCAGTCCCATTGCGTGGTTTCCGCAGCAAGTTGGTGGCACCGGGTCAACTAGAATCCAGATATCATGCTTACCAGCCCACGCGTTTTCAAACCACCCTTGATTCCTAAGTCAGCTGATGTGTACAAAACCATTTCTGAGCCAGCAAACTACCTTGCTGACTTTGTTAGGTATGCAAAGATTCTGGTTTATTTCTTCAAGGCATCTGTGTCAAGGATTCTGAACTAGTTTATTCTCATCACCCCTATTGATTCCCAGAAAATCCCCTGGCCTGACCAAAGCCCCAGAGTATGGATTCCCTCCCTTTGCTGGGTTCCTCGGGAGCCCCACCTGTTGCATTGTGAGCTGGAATCCCAGTGTCTCCAGGTTAGAATCTCCTTCCTGTCATCCAGGCATCAATAGCTGTCCAAGAGCTACAGGCAGAAGCCATGCAGCCTCCTCAGGAACTTCTCTGGAAAGGTCTGTAGCTCTAATGATGTGGATCCAGGAGGCAATTCTTCCCTCTTCATCAGACACAGACCCTGGTTCAGTGGCAGAAAAGCTGAGATGTTATCATGCAATACCTGAACGTTTGCCTTGCATTCCAATCTACCCAGCAATTCGGGTTCTGTGTTTATTCTTCTATTCTTTCTACATCTGTCCTGCTCACTGAGTACTTCTCATTCTTGGTACGAAGCTGGCAATGGAACTTGTGGGGAACTTATTTTGCCTGGTGCGCTAAGCACTGATGACCTGAGAAAGTACAGTTAAAAGAGACATTGTCCTCAGAAATCTTCTTTTCTTAAGCAAATTTGCCCGACAGTAACGATTTCTTCATTTTAAATGCTAACGTGCGATGGATGGAATGCTTGTTCACATTTCATGGAATACTGGCAATGAGAAAAACTGTAATATCTGAACGATGGTCCTTCACTGATGTGAGGTGGATAAAGAGAGCTTTTTCTCACTGATAAACAAGTAAAGCAAATAGAGGAATGTGGAGTAATGCAGAAAACATTTCACCCTGTCACACGTTATTGGTGGAAACTGTTCAGAGGAAACCAAAGGCAGACTTTGACTTCCAGTCATAGAAATAATTTAATACATTGGATTTCTTTAGTAATATACAATCTCTCTTGCAATTGCAGGCTGCTAGTGTTTTCCTTCAGTGAGGGTCTAGACCTGGAGTTGCAGAATAATTTAGAAATCAGTGTATTGCCTGCATCATATGGTGTGATTAATCTGTTTTCTTTCTTACATGTCTACAAATGCTGCTAGTGGTCATAACTGCAAACTATTGCTATTTTTATTGGTCTGGAATGTGAATGTTTGTTTTGGAGCATCTGCAAAAGCAAACACTTTTGCTATGTTGAAGAAATAATGAAGATCTAAGTGATTTTAAAATGGCATTTTGTGAATGCGCACTAAAATGCTGCTAGATTTTTATTTGTTTTACTCTTAATACTGCATTGAAGATATAGTTGTGCTGCAGTATGAGTTGTTCCTGTTTCCTTTTTCCTTTGTCTTTCAAAAAACCTCCATTCAATTTTTATTCAAAAATCAAGATGGCCATGCATTAAGATAAGTTAGTAATCTAAGAAGCAAATAAATGTGAAAGTAAAGCATCTCACAGCAGTATCAGCTATTTCATGTCATACATAAGTAATATTTTGCTTAGCTTTGGCAGATTTTCTGTGCACATTTTAATAGAATGGCCGATATGTCATAGTCACCTAAATGTCCTTATCAACACCTTATTTATTACACTCACTGATTTTTAACACCCTTTATGTTGCAATTATAAAGGTCCCTCACACCCTGGATAATAAATTATTTTAAGTTCCTTGTTGGGAGGAGCTGGATTTAAATAATTTTCATCCCGTTTGTACCTAATAGAGTATGTGGTTAATGAGTGTGTTGATTTAATTGAATTAGATTAAATCGGATTGAATTGAACAGAAATAAATGCAATTGTATTGAATTATAAGCTAGAGAGTGAAAATACATGGTGATCTAATAGCATCTGATAACAACAGAAGACTGAATTCATATGCCCAACTTAGGAGACATTTGATAACTCGCAAATGGGGAAATTGCCTCCTCCAATGTTATTGGGTATCCTTGCCAAGTGGAGATGAATGTCACATGAGACCCGAGGCAATAATACAGTTCAAGCATCTTCTGTACTTGTGTGGCAGTAGATGGTGCCAGGAGGGCTACCAACCTGTTTTATTATTCTATATGTCACCAAGCAGGAGCTCCATTTTTCAAAGATTTTTTTTTTTTTTATTTCCCTTTTGTTCAGCAGCAGCTGGCTCTGTACAAAGCACTTAGCATAGACTGATGTGAGTGTGTGTGTGTGCGTATCAGATAGGGGGTATCATTTGCTAGTTTTAATTGGTAGATTCAACATCTTCCTCTAGCAGTGTAGAAGCCACTGGCTGAGATGTTACCATGGTAAATCAGACTATGGTGTTTGATAGGTAGAATTCTGAAGCAAGTACTGTCATTTTAATCAACTCAGGAAAGTTGAGGCCATCTGGTTTTGCCTCACCTGGAAGTAATTTACCACCCCAGGTGCAAAAAGGAAAAAAAAAAAAAAATTATCCTGAGGTCAGTAAAAGGAAACCTGCCTGAAGATTCTCCTGCCAAGGATGAAAAAGTAGCATGTCACATAGTAATTTTTATGTTTGTTTTTATATGTTCAAGCTTGGGAAAGTGAGGGGCAATCATGCAAACCAGAGCCAAGAATAGATTTAGCAGGTGCTAAACCAGCAAGTTCCAAACAGAAAAGCAAAAAAACCCTCATTCTATAGTGGCTACTTCAGTGGTCCAGTTCTGAATGTCTAACTAATTTGCATTTTTAAATGAACTTTTCCCAAGAATCAAGTTGCTCAGGAATTTGGTGAAAGAGAATGGTGTACTTTGGAGGAGAAGGAAGTGAAATGGGCAAAACTTGCAGTGGGGAGAGTTATTCAAAAAGGCTGCTCCCTCCAAAAGTGTATTTGGGGCATGCACATTTTATATGCAACTTAGCATTTGGGATATTCTTGGGATCACGTAGGGAGTAACTAACCCTAACCAAAATATAGACAGGGAGAGGACTTCAGAATGATTAGCTCTTTGGAGTGGTTAGAAGGATTTATTTGGCTCATGTGACATTGATTTGTTTTGGCTGCACTTCAGATGTGTGGTCTTTCAAGTCAATAGAAATGAAGTCCTTTATTGGATAGGAAAAACTCCACGGAGTAAATTATATAAAAATATAGAAGGCAGCAAAAGCTCTCGGTCTCTTGTGGATTTGCTGGGGTTGTTGAGAGGCAAGATGGGAAGCGCTTTGGAAGGAAAAGCAAAGCCTTCTTGGAAGAAAAGGGAAAGCCAGCTTACAGAGCCCTGTTGGCATTTCAGAAAGTGGTAGAAGTTGCAAACTCATCTTAAGGTGAAACCACAGAAAAGCTCCATTTGGAAGTTGGCAGAGTGAAATCATCTCCGTGGCCATGGTAGACTGGAAGAACACCAAGTGACTCACTGAAAGGCAGGAATTCTTCCAGAAGTACCATGGTCCCAGAGGGTTGGGATGGAAGAACCCCTCAGAGTAAAGCTCCTCGTTTTACCAATGAGAACATGGAGGACCAGAGAGTGCCTGGGGCAGAGCAGATGAGGAGTAGCTGAAGCAGTGTTGAACCTTGCAAGGAAGTCTCTCCACAATCTTCATGCTCTAATTGTTCAATTATTTCTGAGCTGGACTTTGCAGTCCATGAACATGATTTTAATATTGCAAGGATTGCAGGGGGAATTGCTTTTTTCCAAGTTCTCTTCTGTCATTGGCTCACTTTCCTGGAAGTGAAAGCAGGGAGGGATTAAAGTGTGATTCTTTCCCTGCCTCCCTGGGCTTTGTTTGTAGAGGGGACACAGAAATCCTCTTAAGTGAGTCAGTGCCCACTTCACCTGCTCTCCTAAAAGGGCACAAACTCACACTTGCATTAAACCCACTCCCTCTCAGCATCTTTATCCTTTCTAAAGTCTAGTCCTCTCTTCAAAAAGTCAGAGGCTGTTAGAACTCACTCATTTGGCCTAAAAAAAAAAAAAAGCAATGCAAGTTTAGGGCACAGAATAACCCAGCCATCCTTTTTAAGAATCTGGTTAAAACTAACAAACAAATGAACAAAACTATACTCTCCAGGAAACAGAGTGCATATGAGCACATATGCACTGTGTTTAATTTTAGGGTTCAGGAGCCTATCTGTGGACATAGGGTTGATGAGCAACCACCAGAAATATTTACAAGTAACTTTGCTAAATTTTAGTTCTTGGGCATTAATTACCTAAATGGAAAGAAGATGCAAACATCAAATACAACCCCTCATTATCCAAAAAGGCACAAGAGTGAATAATGATTGGGATGTGAGCAAAAATGAATTCAAGGTCACCGTCAGGAATGACGTGTTGACAGTGTGGCCTCTTACAATGTAGTGATCTCTTTAAGGGAAAGGATTTGAAGTCAAAATTTTTGGATGATTTAAAATGAGCCTCACTAAAGCCCTAGATAACACAGTGCAGGAAACAAACCCAAAAATAGCCAAAGGGGCAGGCAGAGAAGACTAATAGATCTTTACTCTTGAACCCCATGGTGCCCTTCCATTTTCTTTTTCTTCAGGCCAACACATTTGCTTTCCACAGCTAAGGCTGCTGGCGTGACCACCACTTTGGATTGTGGGTCAGAATATCCTGCCTCACCCTTTGAAATGGATGAACATTTCATAAACTACTGCATTTCATGGGCTTTCCAGGAGGTGATTCATTGTGTGTGTGTTTCAGCATTTCTGCTTAGTTGTGGAATCAAATGCAGTTTTATGGATTCGTTGTTCTATCTGCAAGGATATGTGTCTATGCGAAAATTCTAAGAACATATTTCTCTCTGGTCTCAAAAGAAGAGGTTAGGGAACTGCATGTTCCCACTGGTGTGTCTGTGTACAGGGATGTAGGGTGTGGGGTGAATGGAGAAGCATATGCAGCTGGTCATTTGGATCATAAAGAATCATGAAAGGCAGGTTTTGTAAACATCACATGCATCCTTAGCCTTTGAACATTGTAACATTCCACAGCCAAATTCCTCAGAAATCCTAAGCTCAAATGTCCTTTATGGAGTAGCCTTGCATAATTAGGCTGTCCCCAACCCTTTACCATGCATCATGTTCCTGATGTTACTTAATCATTTGTGCCAGGCCAATTTTATGCCTCTTCAAAAGTAGCTACGCTTCAAAAAGGCACAATACATGAAAATGTACTTCTATGATCCCCACCCTTAATCAAGGACTCCTAATGTATTTTCTAGACTGTTACAGGAGATTCCTAACTGGCTTTCTTCTCACTGACCTTTGACTCTTCAAATATTTCTTCTGCAATTTCCTGTCCAGAAAACCAATAAGGTTTTATTATTCCATTCTTTATGATCTTTCTATGGATTCCAGCTCATACATGAAGGCCAAAACCCTTGGCATGTCATTTAGAACTTTACAATCTGACCTGAACTTAAATGTTCTAGCTTTATAGTGGAGTCTCAGGTTGTAGGCCAGACTTTTCTCACTTGCTTACTTATTGTTACTGGGTACTTACATACAAGGAACTATATAGGTAGGTGTATAAAAACAGTCAATCATTCCAACAAAAGGGTGTGGTGGATGGTCTTATCTCTCCCGGTTACACTGAGCTCAGGAAGACTCAATAACTGATCTATGAGCACATGGAGGAGCTGGCTATGACTCCAAGTCCATCTGATGCCAACACCCATGCTTTAACTGCCCTGCTTTACCATCTTTTTTGCTTCTGCCTGTATGTCCTTGGGAAGTCTTAGATTTTTCCAATGTAAAGAGGGGTAGTGGATTAGACTGAAGTTTTTGAAAGTTTTTTTTTTTTGTCATTGTTCATGTCTCACTTGGAGTACAATATGAAAATTGTTAGAACACCTTTAAGAGATTGTCTACTCGAGCATTCTAATTTTACCTCTTGTTTGGTATTAGTCCTCCTTTTGCTCATTCTCAGCCCCACATATCTAATGGCTCCTGCACATTGGACAAGGTCTTCATATTCATGCCTCTACTTCTCTATTCATATTGACCCCCTTTCTTCAAAGCCTCTCCTTGCCTTCCCTGATGCTCCATATTCTTCAAAGCTCACTTTAATATTCTGCTCTCTGTAAGTCCTTTCCCGGTCCTCTCCATCCAAAGAACCATTCCCTCTTCTGAATCCTTTGCACTTTGCTTAAGATTTAATGTTGCTGGCCTGTGTTGGAATTAGCTGAGTCCTCATCTGGATCTTCCCAGGGGTTCTGTGCTCTTTAAGGAAAATCATAACTTTTTCACCTGGACTTTCAACAGGATCTGTATTGGTTTCCTGTTGCTGCGATAACAAATCGCCACAAGCTTGGTGATTTCAAACAACATACTTTTTTTCCTCTCTCACAGTTCTGGAGACCAGAAGTCCAAAATCAGTTTTATTTGGCTGAAATCCAGGTATTGGCAGAGACACATTCCCTCAAGGTTTTTAGGGAATAATCCTTCCTTGTCTATTTGGCTTCTGGTGGCTACCATCATTCCTTGGTTTATAGTCATGTCACTCCAGTCTTCAAGATCAGCGGTTTCAAATCTCTCTCTCCTCATCTTCACATCTCCTTCTCCTCTGTATGTCATAAAATTTCCCTTTGCCTCCCTCTTATGAAGACACATGTGATCACATTTAAGATCTACCTGGATAATCCAGAGTAATCTCCCCATTTTAACATAACGACCCACCCCTACTGTTTTGAGGTTTTGTATGTATTTTTGCCATAAAAAGTAATATTCATGGGTTTTAAAGATTAAGACATATATATTTTTTGGGATTCTACTTTTGGCCTACCCTGTTTGTCCCTCTGGCCCCAAAATACATGTCCATCCCCCATGCAAAATGCATGCATCCCATTGCATCATCCTCCAAAACTTTAATATATTACAGCATCAACTTGAGTCCAAAGTCTCATCAAAATAATGTCAGCCAAAAATCACAAATCTCACCATCTGAATCATCAAAATCAGGCAGCCTCCTTTCATTTTATCCTGTGTCTGTATTTTTTCAGGCTAAAGTGGCAGTGTTTCTACAGGTATTCTCAAAATCCTTGTGGAACTTCTGAGTATGTCACAAGAATCCATGTCACTAGAGAAGAGGGTCCTCTTCAGAATTTTCCTGGGAAATCCCCTCTCTATTCCTCACCTCTGCTGACATGGTTGAGTGGATACATACCACAAACCTAATTCCTTCAACACTAGAAAAAGGCTGTGCAGCCTCACACTTGCCTTCTCTCAAAAACAATATTTCCTAATAATGAATATCCTAACTTTAGCATCTTTTGTAATATGGATAGGGCTGAGAATTTTTAAATCCCATGAACTGCTGGTTCCTTTTTTTTTTTTTTTTTGCTTAGTTCATTTCTTGATTTATCTCATTCCTCTCACATTTTACTATACACAGCAAGAAGAAACTGGACTATACTTTCTACACTTTGCTTATAAATCTCCTCAGCTAAATATCCAATTCGTCTCTTACAATTTCTGCTTTCTACCCAACAGTAGAACACAATTCAGCCAAATGTTCTTCTACTCTATAACAAGGGTTGCCTTTTCTCCAATTTCTAATAACATGTTCATTTTTCCTTCTGAGATGTCACCAGAAGCACCTTTAACATTCATATTTCTCATTCTCTTTATGACAACATACGTTTTCTGTACCATGCTTCTCACTTTCTTCTGAGCCTTCACCAGAAATGCCTTTAATGTCCATATTTCCAACAGTTTTTTTTAGGTGATCTAGGCTTTTTCTATCATGTATCACAAAATTCTTCCAGCTTCTTCTGATTATCCAATTTCCAAAGCCACTTTCACATTTTTGGGGTATTTTTCCCAGCAGCTCACCATTCCTGATTCCAAAATTCATATCAGTCAAGATCCCAGGGAAACAGAACCAGTAAGAGATATATTAAGTGATTTAATGTAAGGAATTGACTCACATTTGTGGGGGGGCTGGCTAAGCAAGTCCAAAATCCATAAGGCAGCCCATCATGAAGGACGGCCACAACTATTGAACACAACTGAAACTGCAGTTCATGAGTAGAATTTCTTCTTCCTGGAAGTCTCAGTTCTGCTCTTACATGAAGCCTTTCTACTGATTGATTCAGGCCCACCCAGATTACCTAGTATAAACTCCTTTACTTAAAGTCAATTGATTTTAAATATTAATCACATCTACAAAATACTTGCATAGCAACACCTTGATTAATGTTTGATTGAAGAGTTGGGACCATAGCTTAGCCAAGTTGACATGTGTAGCAGTTTGATATTGTTTATGAATTCCAAAAATAGATATTGGATTATGTTTGTGAACTGGTCTTTTCCTCTGGGCATATTAGATTATATTGGATTCAGAGGTCTCACGTTTACTTGATTAAGCAATGATTAAGGCTTTGATTGGGCCACTTCAGTAGAACAGAAAAACAACACTGCAGAGAAGGGAGGTTAGAGTTTTGATCTTGGAGCCTGGGAAGTAAACACACAGAGAAGCAGAGAACGCTACATTAGTCGGCAAAGGCCCCAGAAAGAAAGACGAGCCATTTGCCTGATAGTCTACAGCTGATGGCAGAGCAGCTGAGCCCAGAGAGAAATGAGCCCCAGGAAGAGAGGAACCCAGGAAGCCTGAGCCCTCAAAGACGTTAGCAGCCATCTTGCTCTAACACGTGGCAACAGACTTTGGTGAGGGAAGTAACTTTTGCTTTATAGCCTGGTAACTGTAAGCTTCTACCCCAAATAAATTCCCTTTATAAAAGCCAACAGATTTCTGGTATTTTTCATCAGCACCTTTTTGGCTGACTAACACAACATGTAAAATGACAATTTCAGGGTCTGTTACAGTGACTACCTATAGTAGATGTTTGTCAGAAGAACAGATTAGAATTGAATGCTGTGGTAACAGGATGTCAGCTTCATGCCAACAAGGAAATCATTTGGTTGAAGAAGACATAGGAGTCATTAAAATCCATTAGACATGGTAATAATGGGACTATGGGAATATGGGAACATGGGAAAGAGTATGCTAACTGTTTAGAAAAAAATTGAACTTCTAATAAAATGAGTTCTAACCTGGGGCTGGTGAACCTGGATGAGCTTCATGGAGTTCATGAATCTCCCGGAATTACATGTTTTTTGTGTGAAAGATAAGACATGCACATTTTTTCCAGAGTTATAGTCCATAGCTTTCATCCAATTCTTGAAAAAAGTTCACTGTTTCAAGGTTTAAAAGACAATAAAATGCTACCTAATTTATATGGTAGTCAGTTCATCCATCATTAGCAGCTAGCCTCCATAAGAAGTACCCAGCTCTGGATTGAATAAAATCTTCTGTGTTGGATATGCTTGCTTTGACTCAGAGAACTCAGAAAGGATATTGTTAGTGGTTCCTACAGGGATGGTTTAGGGCAGAATGAGTAGATACCCATGACCCGAAACACCACTAAGGTGTATTCCCCTCTAATAACTGATGGTGGCGCCAATGAGTGACTGGGTAGCACATGAGAACAGTAAGGCAGGCAGCATAACTCTATGAATGAGCCAATCCCAGCTCCTCCCCTGACTTAGAAAGGGGTTAATGCACACAGATGGCTGCAAACCCCCCCAAGCAGTCAGCATACTGTAAAACAATATTAACATCACTGCCTTTTGAATACCCTGCCTTGTAAACCCCAGGATATGACAAGCCTCTTTAGAACCTTCTTTGATTGTGTTATTTGGTCTCCCGTAGGGAAGTAGGGAGGGGTAAGGGGTAGATACTAGAGGAAACATGCAATTAGGAGTCTCTTAGAACAATAAGGGTTCTCAAACACATATACATGAAAGTGATTGTTGTTTTTGGTATTTTTGTTGGATGATGTAATTACCCAAGTTTTGGGGGAATGTATGCTAGCTTGGGCAATCTGATTGTTGTGAGTGATGGGGAAAGAATCGTTCCCTTTAGCTATATTTTCAGAGAAATACTAAGTGGAGATGTGAATGGAAAGGAAAGAACAGACTTTCTGGAGAGATGCCATTATGGTAATGTCAGAACTTCCTTTCAGACTCAGATAAATCTTCCTTGTTATCATCCTTCTTTCCAGTTTTACAGAAGACAGGAGGCCTATTTCAGTGAGAGAATGCTGTGTACACAGATCCCGTTGCCACCTCCACAGGAGAGGCCCACGCTGTCTCTATAGGTCTCCAGTTCTTGCTTTAACTGAAGCAATCCCTCATCACTGAAGTGTGTCTGTGCCTGGTGTGGGGTGGGGAGGTGTTTTCATTTTACTGTTGTGAGGAATAGACATTTTCTCCTGGGAATGCTTCTGAGAGAAGAACAAGTTTCCTACAAACACTTTCTGAAAGTTACTCTGTGGCCAGATCCGAAGATGGTGTCATTTCTGAAAAATGAGGCAAGTATAGGAGTCTGGCTCTCTAGCTCACCACCTGCCACCGATGAGTCCCTCAACTTAGAGATATGCTAGCTCCACTTCTCCTGGGGTCCTCTTGAGCTTCATTCCTTTTGCGTGAGAAAACAGAATTCTGCAGCTAAATGTCCTTCTATATTAAACATAGGGAGCCAAAATGGGAATTTTTCAAATTATGGAAATAAAATATTTTTATTTATTCAGAGAACTTGGGCATGGTAATTATCTTCCCAAGGTCTCAGTTTATCTAACTTGAAAATGGGAGCAGAAATACTTATTCATCCATCGGAATGTGGTGTGACCTGCTGAAGCAATTCTTATGACATGATTTGTTCATATAAATGGTCCCAACAGCCCAGTGCCTAAGTTGTAATAATTATTCCAAAGAATCTTGGCTCTTCTGATAAACGGAGCTTTGGAAAAGGCAAGCTATGAATAGTGCAAAAGAGAAATGGCTTCACCTTTCCAGAAAGGTATTTGAGGAATATGGGGCCACTTAAAGAGCAAAGAAATAGATTTAAGGTGCCCTGACCTGGGGCAATCCTTAAAAACTTCAGGCCAAAACCCCACTTGGAAATATAGTAAGCTCACCATTAAGGCCAATTTTGTTTTGAAATAAAACCCCACTAATTCCTCTGTCCAATAGTCCAGGCTCCTGCGTGGTGCAAGGTTGCATTTGGAGGCCAAAGGGAAAGCTGTGGTTAGCAACCGCTCCTCTTATCAAAGGCTTTTTGCTGTCAGCAGTTCCTCTGCTTGGCTCTTTGTTTTTTTAAGTCAGCTCTCAGCTCTGGCCACAAATCCGTCTGGGGTTTGAATGGCCATAAACCAACATGCACACTTGTTCTACCACCTACTCACAGATTGCAGAGGGCACTGAGGTTCCCTCCCAGGGATAGTTCAACACTGGTACTTTTGGGGTCAGAGGGGTTTGAATGCATGCTATCCGGCCAGTACCCAGTAGCAGTTCTAATTGGCTGAGAATGCGTCTCAAAATGTCAGAGAAAGATTTATCTCTCCGCACAGATTCTCCCTCAACTAATTTTGCAATAAGCCACTGGATAATGGCGTGCTGGAAGGATGATGCACAGGCTGGGTGCTTTTTGCTTTAGAATGAACTTGGTAGGCTTGTTGAAGCAAAAGGGCACGTGGGAATGAAGCCCATGACTGAGTTAGAGATTGATAGTGGGAATGACAGAGCTAATTTGCAAGGAATTTGGCTCTGTTTAACATTTAGGATGCCGTCGGTGATTTCTGTACAGGTACAGGTGGGAGAAGAGGTCTGCCTCAGAAATAAGGGGCTTGACATCTTGGCCCTATTGCATCAGTAACAAGGATTTGATTATGAAGAAGGCATTTCATGAAATATGGATTCTTCCCATTCTCTTTGGATTCCCAGGAAAATATATTTTCTGGATTTGAAGATGCCATCCACACTAAGGTGCTAATTGATTTAATACTACCATTTAAGTGCTGAGAGATGTTGGAAGATGAACACCAAACTAAAAGCGCATACAGACTATTCAGTACATTGATAAGAAAGAAGAAATAAAATATGAAAATCTACTTGGTAAAACCTATGTAAAACAGTGTTCTTGGTGGCCTCAACATCAATAGTTCCATTCACATTTGCCCTAGAATCTTCTCTCAATGAGATTCCCAGGTTGATATCATATTTTCTGAGGTAGCTACAGATTTTATCTCTTATTGATTGTTTCATCCATCTCAGGGAAAAGAGAATTTCTGAAAATCTCAGATTCAAACAAAGCTCCTGTCATCTCCAAACAGCTCTGGATTTTCCTAGCTATTATTAGCCTTGAGGAGTATAGATAATTGCAATCTACACAGAAATCTAAAAATAAAGTGTTTATCCATTATCTCTAAGATGTTTTTGCATTTTTCCAGAAAGGTTTACAAGTGCTTAGATGAGAGGAAGACTCTTTCAGTATTCCCCCTCTCTGTGGAAGTCTGAAGAAGTCCAACAACTTAAAGACAGAAGACACAAAGAAAGGACGAAGTGAAGCATGGGTGTTATCAATCAGTCTCAGAATGATTGAGAATTGGTTGAAAGTCTAATACTTCTTATGCCATAGGTAACTTTTATTTTGCTGGTATTTACCTGAACTAAGGTAAATGCTGATGGTGTTGGTGGGTATGTAATCAATGGCATGCTTTCATCATTTGTTGTTGTTTTTTAAACCACAGACACAATAATATTGATTACTCCATACATTTCATGCTAAATAGCTGCATTAATCCCATGTAATGAGTATCTGTTTTTGAAACAGCTGTCCTCCAACTGTAACCTGTTTTTAGTAACAATTCCACTTGCTAGATATTTATTTTCATCATCTGAAACTTCTGTTGGACTCTTGTGGACCAGGAGTCAGCAAACTTTTCCTGTGGAGTCCGGTGGTAAATAGTTTAGGTTTTGTGGGCCCTACCATCTATGCTGCAACTATTCAACTCTGCCACTGTAGCGCAAAAATGGCCATAGATAATGTGTAATCCAACAGGTATGGCTCTTCTAATAAAACTTTATTTACTAAAACAGGGGCCAGTGGGATTTGGAACACAGGCTGTATTTACTGACCTCCATTGTGGTCCAAAGTTGGAGACAGAAATCATAACCTCCTACAATATTTGTTCAAGGCCAACTCTGTAGAAGGAATGGCTCAACATTCTGGAGGACAATCTGGTTATGTTTCTTGCTTGTAATGTGCTAACATTCTCATAGAGGAAGGGGGAAACAAAAATGCTAAGACATAAATAAGATAATTTCCATTGGCAGGAAGTTCTATGAAAAGGGGGATGATTTACTAAAAAAAAATGATTTGTGTGGGAAAATTATGGGGTTTGAGTATGAACCCATATCTTTGAGACCAACACTCACATTTTTCTAAGGAATCTTACATAGTCTTTCTCAGCCTCAGCTTCCTCACCTACAAATAATAGCAATGTCTATTTCCTCAAGTTACATTGAAGATTAAATAAACTAAGATTTGGGAAGGGGCTTTTGTGAAACATAAACCCCATTAGACACTCATCACATCTTATTTTCAATATTGTTCTTGTTTTTTATTGCCCTTCTCTTTATCATCCATCACATTTGCTTTGAAGTTTTTTTCCCCCAAAACATGACAGAAATTCTTTAGCTAACCTGGGTGGACTACAGTTCTTTGCCCTTAATATCCATTTCAGAGAGGATTTCTATAAGCCATTGTCAAGATGAAGGTACCCTCTTCATATTCATCTGACAAGCAAAATCAGGTTTTATGTCCACCCTTATATCCCAACTGGAATATCAGTCATTACCATCAGCCAGTCCTATGGACTTGCTGATAAAGCATGAAAAGACACAAGTTAAGCTGCTCCAGACCCTCAGAAAAAGAGTGTGAAGAAACTTCAGGTTTAGTTTTGCCTACGAAGAGCTTTACAAACATCTATTGATAAAGGTGATGAGTGGTGAACTTAATTAAATATTTTCATCTTCAATCCGCTTCCTGACTTGAAATAGCAGTTGGAAATGTATACTGTTACAATTTACTGGAGGGAGATTTCAATTAAAGTTAAGATATCTTGGAAAATGCATTCCTTCAAAAAGGAAACACAAGAAAATAACACAATTGTGATCATCGGCTGAACCCTGATATATCATGTACTGTGCAAAGGTAGGAGAATTCTCATTTAAAGAACGAAGAAATGGCAGCTCACGGAGACTGTGGATCTGGATTAAGGTCATCTGAGTGGGGTGTGGCAGAAGCAGGATTCAAGCCTAGATATGCCTTACCCAACCCTAACACTCTCCTGACCAGACAAAATAGAAAAACAGAACCATGCAGAATAAAGCAAACAACCAAAAGATATTTGATTTCATCCATAATATATGAATATCTATTAATAAAAACTCCCTGTGCCACTATACTAATATATTGAGCAAAGTATCAAACATTAACAAAACAACAGAAATATAAAAAAGAGAAGATGAAAAGTAAGTGGAAGAACTGAAAATTTCTTCCCCGACTGAGGGGATCACCACCTGCTACCAATGGGGTGTTTACTGCCTACTTTGAAGACCACCCATGCCTGCCACCCAGGCAGGTGAAATAGACATGCTAAGTATAACAACATTTTGTCTTCCTGGTAAATCCAGTTTAATCTCTGAGTGCAGCCCTGTGTTCATAGGTTTTATTTCTGAAGAATGCCAAATGAAGGCTGGTAGGCTGGTGAGGTTGGCTCAGGCCCTGGTCACACTGCTCTCATTGGCCCAGGGCCTCATCCTTCAGCAAAACCATGGCACAAGGTTAGCATGCAGGAAGATCAGGATTTTGTCTCCCGCTGAGATGCTCCAGGCGGTTGATGGTAGCTTACCACTGGGGTACCTGGGCGAGTGCCATAGAATGACCTAAGCAGTAGGCTCCAGTCAGTTCAAAAAATAAAATGGCTTTTTACAGCATACAATTATCTTTCTAATTAACAATTAGCCATTAAGGCAAAAGAAACAGAGGGGATCTGGGCATCTGAAACTTTCTCCTAAGAGACATGAAAAAAAAAAGCAGCACGTAAATAAGCCAGGTAAATACTGGGAGCTGCCTCATTTGGGCAGTATGTCTGGAGCTGCTTTACTAAATGTATTAGGTTCAGCAAAGGGCCCCAATGCATTCTAGGAAGTGCTTTTCCCTTTAATTTTTAAGTGCATTCAAATATCAAGGGGAATTCAATCCATATGTTTCTGGTTCTTTTACACTTAACTCATCAAAATGCTGTTCTTTAAGAGCTGTTTGATCTGTACGGCTTATGAGCCTTTGCTATAAGCCTTTTCAAAATCTCTTTCCCCTTTTTGAATAAACAAATAGAATCGTGTCAATTCTGAATGGAATTTGAATAAAGAGAAGTCCAACTTTACGATTAAATCCATAATCTCAAGGGTATCTGGCCTGAGATTGCTCAAGACACACACTTGCTCCTTGCATGGTGGAAGGACCAATGGCATCATTGTGCAAGTGTGGAGCAGAAGTCTTGCTTTTTGACAGACAGTTCAGGAGATGTGGCTTAAAGGCCATGCCTCTCAAGGGCCTTTGAGAATTAGACAGTCATCCAGCCCATCTTTCCACCCAATGGAAAATTCTTCTCAACATCTACGACAGGTAATAATGATAATGTAGACGCTAATAACAAAAATAGCTAATATTCATGAGTACTGTATTGCCAGATTCTGTTCCAAGTATTTTATATGCATCATCTTCCTTAATTCTCATCACAGCTCTATGAGGTATATGTGGAGGCAGCAAAATTTAGTGGATACAACTTTGGGATATAGAAACAATTGGCCTGGGTTTGAATGCTAGCATCAAAATTTATATACTCTGTTGGGAAAGTTATTTAGTCTCCAAAGTCTGATTCCATGTACTATTGTTCCTGTTCTTGCTGTTGTTGTCCATGCTACAGCTGATGATGACGGTGATGATGATGATGGTGATGATGATGATGGTAATGATGATGATGATGTTGGTGATTATGGTGATGATGAGTGGGATGATGGGGATGATTATGACGGTGATGATGTTGGTGATGATGGTGATTGTGATGATGGTGATGATGATCATGATGATGGTGACAATGATGAGGATGATGATGGTGCTGCTGCTGACAGTGATGATGACTATCAAGATGGTGATGATGATACTATCTATTGTTGCTCCAGTGATAGGAAAACACACTATCTTAAGGGGCATCCATTTTCATCATTAAATATTATATTTATTAGAAAGTCCCCCTTTTTTTTATTGTTTATATTTTTGCATCACAATCTCCTATTCTATAAATTGCACCCATTAGTTCTAAGTCAGAGTTAGTCTAAATTCTTCTATATGACAGACGTTCAGATACTTGAAGACTTTTATAATGTGTTCCCAAACTTTTCTTTTCCAAGGCTAAAAACCCATATTTGATCAACAGTTCCTGATATGGCTCAGTTCCTCACCTTTTTCCTACCCTTGTTGCACTTTACTGACACACTGGAATTGAGCACAATGTTCTATATATTAAGCACAAAGGAACCACTCTCAGCTTTGTTTTGCAGTTAATACTGTACTAATATGTTCTTAGACTCTGTTTTAGCTTTTGGAAAGCCGCAGCAAACATTTTGTTCACCTAGTGTTAATATTAGGTGAAATAAAATTTTTTACATCAACTATTTCTAAGGCAAGTTTCTCTCTCTTGTAGTTCTGTGGTTGACTTTTTGTTTCAAAATATGATGTTCTCTGGTAGGGCCTGCTTAATTAATAAAAATAAATAGTGATTCAATAGGGGAAATGCACATTGTTTGGGGTTTTTAGATGTTGCATTAGCATAGGGTTAAATTGTTTCATAATAAATTAAATATATAACTCCACATTCCAAGCCTTTTGAACCTCATCCTGAAGAGACACTGTGAAGTTCAGAATGTTGGAAAAAATCTATTGCCCTTGTATCTCCCATTGGGTAAGCAACTGAGAGTGAGTTTACAGCCTATGTAGGACACCTTTTTAATTTGCCAAGTAACTGAATGCACAGTCTTTGCAGCAGGCATTCTCCAGCTGTGTCTGCATGGCTCACCCTGCTGGACTGCTTCTCAAAGAGCAGAAAGGCTCATCTACCTGAACTGGGTACCAAAACCAAATGTCAAAAAAGATCAGCATTGTGTTTGAATATTTGCATGAAATCCCCATCAGCAATGGTAGAAAGCTTTGCTTAACAAAGGCAGCTTTCATTATCTGGGTCAATGGGCAGCTTGTAAGGAATGTGTTGTCCACTGCAGGCCAATGTGCTAAAATGGCTGGATCCAAAGGCTGAGTGTTAGCCATAGTGGTGATTCTAGCCATCTGTCCACTTACCTTTTACTTGCATTTCATCTCTGTATTTCCATGGACTCTGAAATGCTCTTTCAACTTAAGTGACCTATGCTGCCAGTGATCTGGGCAGTCCCTACAGCTCCTTACTTCATCTGAGAGCCTTTCCAATGCATCTCCATGGAAATTTCTTCTCTTCCTAACAGTCCTTGGTCTGGATTTTCAATCTCAGCAATCTGTGAAACGTAATTGTTTCATTTGGTGTTTTTCTGAGAGGTTGCATGGAGATTTAATAGTTGGGTAGCTCATGTTTAAAAATAAATAATTTTAAATGACATTATTGTGGCCTTGTGAGTTCTAGCCAGTAAATGGAGATGAAGAGAACTGATTGAGTAACACCACCTGGGTTCCTAAAATATACCCAGCACAGTATTGATGCAAGAAAATATGAAATGTTAAGGCAGAGTGCTCTGTCCTCTCCCCCAGTACTGACGGTCATTCAATGTGGTTGAAGGGAAAAATTGTTAGTATAGGAAGTAGTATAAGTAGATAAAAGAATATGCAAGCTGGTGCTAAAAAATTTAGCACAGGTCCCTCATATTAAGAAGATCTCACTGAAGGCCAGAATATTCCACAAGGCAGGATAGGGTAGGATTTGGGCTTTTTAGCTGAACAGGATTTACATTGGTACAGAAAATGGTGAGAGATGGGACTGAGGATGTGATTGGGAAATTATCCTGTATGTAGAAAACACACACACACATACAAATATGTATATGTGTGTATATACATTTTATATTGTATATACATATATACATATGTGTGTATATACATATATATTTTATATATATATATATAAAACAGTACCAATAAACCCACATTTCATCCTCATTTAATATCCTAATAACTAAAAGAGCTGTGCAACTGCTGGTGCTGATAGCAATGCACATTGGCATCTTTCTAGTAAAAACTTCTTTCATTTTCCTAGTAGCTAGAGGTTGGATACCTCCCACTTTGAAAGCCAGAGTAATTCTTTAAATTAAATCAAGTAGCACTTGTATGAAATAGTGTTCAAAATAGCATTAAAAATAGCACATGAAATAGCCTAGTGACTGGCACAAAGGAGGATCCACTTTGAGCCTTTATTATGTGCCAAATGTTCTGACTTTCTTTATATATATATACACACACACATATATATAGAGAGAGGAATATATATATATATATACAACCTATGAGGGTAACTGTTATTATTATCCCAGTCATAGCCAAGGGAAACAGGACACAGAGAGGTTGAGTAACTTGCTTGAGCATAGACAGTTAATAAATGATTGAATGAGGCTATGAGCAAGGTATTCTGAGTCCAGAAGAAGGCGAACAGTTAATGTGCTATATGTAATAAAAGAATCCGAATCGGCATTGTACTCAAATGTTTGCAAATAACCTTCTTGTGTGTTGTCCCATGTGCCCTTCACAATTTGCCTGTGGTAAAGATGGTATTACGCATGTAAAAAAGCCGAAACACAGAACATTTCTAAGTGTGCTTAGACTTGTCATCATCCTTTGTGTTGAGTCTCAAACACTCCACCCTTTCAGGATTTTTACCTACCCATTTCCAGTGACCTTCACCTCATTCCATTTTCGCTTTAACCCATGTTTACCCTTTGGACTTTGTTATCACACCCAGCTTCTCCATCTCTTTAATAGCTAAATCAGACAACCTATGCTTTGATCATACCTCCTGTTCCTACCAATGTGTTCATTCAGTTATCTCTATTCTTTGTCCTCATTGAAACCTAAGGCTCCATGAACACTCTACTATTCCTTAATCCCTCGACTTCATCATCCTTTCTCTACCTTCTTCTGCATCCTGTCAATTGGTAGCAACCCATGACTTCATCTACCCCTGCCAATATCCTCACTGTCTTTACCCCATTGTCTTTGGATCACATGCTCCAGGCAAACTCATCTTCAGAAAAGAAAAAATACATCATTAGAGTTTATACCGGATGCTGCTAGAGAAAATAGTAAAAGTTTTTACTGTGGTGCCTTCTTAAATTCATGGTCTCCAACCTTTCCTAGATGCACCAAAAAAACTGACAGTTCTGCATCTCTGTGTACATCTCTCTCCCATTGTCCACAGTGAGGCTATTTCCCATTTTCTTCACTCTACTTAAGCCTCTGAAACCTATCTTTCTCCTACATTTCTCTCTTACACCCAGAGTGTTAATTTACCTCTAAATTGATTTCTTTCTTTGGCAAATTCCCTTTAGGTTTCAGCTTAAATATCATTTTCCCAGAAGGGCTTTCCCAGATACCTATTTCCTTTCATAGTTACCTGTACTTCCCAATTATATCACATACCACATGATTTTATTACTTTTATCTCTTCCTCATTATAAGTTTTATGAGGGTAACCATGGTGTGCTATATCCCCAGCAAGTACACATTTCACTAGGTGACCAATAAATATTTGATGGGAAAAAAAAAAAGTTGAATGAAAAAAATCAATGAATGAAGAAAACTATACATATGCCATCACATATGTGTTTCTATAACTTGCTGCCACCAAATCTGTGAACCACCCTTCCTTTCCTTCTTTTTTATTCTTACAAAGTAAATGCCAATCTTTCCTCCATCTAAAGCTCAAACTTCCAGCAATGCAATGGACCTCATTTACTCCCATCATCTTAGCAACCTGGTTGTAAAATTTTTATTCTCTTTCTTATATCTTTTATCTCTTCTCCTGTTTCTCATCACAATTAAACATGATCAACATTTTATGTGTAAAATTAAAACCTATCCTTGATTCCATGTCCAACTTATATTCTTTCTTGTCACCTTAGGAATTGTTCATATTTGGTATCTCTACTTCCATAACTCACATTTATTTCTGACATCTGACTTCTGCCCACTCTACCCCCCACTCCACTGAAATGGTTCTTAGCAAAGTCATCATTGACTCTGTTGCTGTCCCCTCCAATAGCGGCTAAGTGTTGAACTTGCTCGACCTCCTTGAGTCACTCAGCATCTCTCCTTTGCTTCCTGAAACCACAGTTCCCCAAATCCCCTCTGCCTGTCTAGCTATTCTTTCTCAGTGTTTTTTGAGGTTGTGTATTCTTTGACATTCACAGAAATGTCAGTGTCCCTCACCATCCTTTCTCTTGGATTCTCATCTCTTTGCTGATGACCTCTTAATTGATATCCTTAGAATATTCTTTCTCTGGAATTTCAATAACTGTTCTCTGAGAATCTCCATGTGGATCACCCTCAGACACCTCATTTCAGCATGTCTAAACCAAGGCTTCTCCCCAAACTCCCTGCTCATGCAATCATCCTTCACATAGGTGATGAAGGCAGACCTTAATATCATCCTAACTCCTCCATTTCCACTTTCCAAATCTCCCAAAGCTGATGACTTCTCTCTGTCCCCACCACCACTGGGCTAATTCATGTCATCTTGGTCTCTCATCAGTGTTACTATAGAGGCTTCTTAACTGGCCTTCCCACTTGCCCTCTGACACTGACACAGGCCATATAGCAACCAGAGAGAGCCTTTGGAATGAAAATCTGATTCTGCATTTTCACCATTTAGAACTTTTCATTCATTCTCTCACGTTCAGGATAAAGTCCTATCTTCTTAACTTGGTTTGGAAGACCCTAAATCTTTCACTACGTGACTCCTTTTTAGGCTTCCCATTTCCACTCTCATCTTTATCCACCCCACCACTCCCCACAATACACAGTCTTCTCATTGACAATAGTGAACTAATTCCAATGTCCTTCGGTGTTCTTTTCTGCCTCTAGTTCTTCACATATGCTGGCTTCTCTGCCATAATAATAAATGATTAATGACTCTAAAGAGAGCATGACACACTAGGAAAAGCCCAAGAGTTGGAACTAGAGACCTGGATTGGCAACTTATTTTTCCATTTTTCCATCCATCCATCCATCTATCCATCCATCCATCATATACAGAAGACTCTTTTACTTCCTTGCTTCTAAGCACACATCACCTGCCTATCTCCTATTAGTCTTCATGCTGCATCTTTGGCATCCACTTTTCCAGAAAGGCTTTCTTCAACATGCGTACTTCCATTCTCAGAGTCTCTTTTTCTAGATGCTGCACAGTGCCCTAAACTTCCTCCATTGCAAGAGTTTCTTTCAGTTAACAAGGCACAGTTCCAGACACTGGCCACAGTCTAAATTGCTTGTTTACCTGTCTATATCCCCAGTGTGATGGCATGATTGATGAGGGCCAGGGCAGTATTCATTTCATAATTGTATTATGCCAGTAACTAGCACTGATCTTTGCCTATGGTAGATACTCATTAAATATTTGTTGGATGGATTGATGGATAGGTAAACAGATGGAAGAAAAAGTTGGAAAGTTAGGTCTCTGGTTCGAAATCCAGTGTCCTTTTCTAGTATTTCATGTTCTGTTTAGGTTCAGTAAGCATGCATTATTAGGACAGACCGTCTGATATCCCATAGGGAGAACTAGTTGCTCTCAGGGTCACAGGCTTCTTATATCTGATTATTCTGGAATATTTATCATTTCTCTCTGTCTGACTTAGAAGAGAAGCAAAATCCAGGCTTTCAGGCCATTTTTCAGGATCTTAGTTTTTTTTTTAGGACAACCTTAGAAACTACTCATATTGACTCATTTAAGAGGGATGAGGCTGGGGTAAGTAGGGCTGAATTATTTTGTTAGAATATAGCAGTCCATTGAAGACACTGGATTCCAGGTGTTGGTAAATAGAAGCTCCTTTCAGCAGGAGAGAAGCAGGCTTTTTCTTCTCTTTTATTATAATTATTGTTATTATTATTGTGGTTCCCATGGAAACAACCAGAGTGAGAGAACAAAAAAGCCAGAGAGGTTAGAATGATGAGACGGCTCCCATATGCTTAAAAAGACAGTGTGTGCGTGTGTGTGTGCCTGCACACACTTTAATCTCCAGCACACTGCTGGGTCATGGGAAATTGTGATGTTTATTCACGGCATTTGTTACAATCGGGCTCAACAAGGAGACAACCATCAGCTTTTAGCAATTAGGGAGCCTTTGTAATGACAGCTCCATCCGATTAATAGCAGAGGGAGGGAAAGCAGAGATGGAGACATCCGGAATATGAGCCAGATGAGTGTCAGGGAAGAATTTATAACTCAAAGATGGAGTCACCGGCTCGGCTTTCCCTTCTTACGCTAATCAGGGAGGAATCACTCTCCATGCTTCCTGTTTAGTTTTAATGGGGCATGTTAATGGCAGATGCCTGGCAGGCCTTAGAGTCCTTGAGATCTTCATCTTCTGCTATAGCTTTTGCTTCTCCCTGCCCTTCTGATTCTTTATCTAATTTGAGGGTTGGAGGAAAAGCCAGCCGAGGGTCCCTTCTCAGAATGGTCAAAGAGAACGCCAACATCTTGAACCATAAAGAGTCACAGAAACCTTCTCAAAGGACTGCTTCCATCTGCTCTCTCCACTGCACTCTGGAGGGAGCTGGCTGGGGACCTCCTCAGTATCATCTGCAGCTTTAATGTGCAGGAAACACTAGGCTCTAAGTGGTATCTCAACCATGAAAGGCATTGGGAAAAAAAAGATTTAAAATCCCTGAACTGAGAGCAAACTCATTGTAATTGTCATTTGAGCAGAGAACACATAAGACAAGAACCTAAAAGTGCTCCTGTGCCAAAGACGACTGGTTGACCAAAGACCCAAGAGTGTGAACTTGGGTCTGGAAAATGAAGGGCTACATTGCCCAGCCATCTTTGCATCTAGGTAGGACCAGGTGTCTATTTCTCACCCATGTGGTTCTTTAGTATGCCACATCCAAGCTGACATGGTTAGGAATGAGTGTACTCCCCAGTCCTTCTTGCCCCTTTCCACCAGCTGTGTCAATAGTCAGGACTCTTTTAGAAGACACATGTTTTAAAAATGGCAAGAACTCCATCAACCTGGGTCACTTAAGGACTGCTTGGAGCAGAGCCTCACCCCAAGACTGCTGAATGATCAGGAACACCCATGCTGGACTGCACCTGAGCAAAACTACTCTTCTTTTGTGTCAGCCACTGAAACTTTTGAGTTTAGTTGCAGCACCTACTAACCCCTGAAGTAGTGCCATATCTCACTATATAGTGCAAGGAGCTGTGCTCCTATTTCCTATCTTATACCCATTTCCTATGAGTCCCCTTAATTTGCTCTAGCTCATCTCTGAAAAACAGAACATGTGACAGATTCCTACTCACAGTCCACTCTTGCAGCTTTCAATACCAGGCCAGGGACTTGGCTTCTCTAACTTTGTGTGCTTTTTCTTTTTTTCTGAATGATTTTTTTTTCTTCTTGACCAGCGGCCTTTGATTGCAAGGATCAACTCAATTACACATTACCAGAGTAACAGAGTGTGTTGTAATTGGCCCAGAATCAGTCTTGAAATGTCAAGGAAAGATTTATTTCCTGGTGCAACCTCTCTAGGTGCTAATTTTGCTATAGGCTGCTGGATAATGGTTCCCGCTCACAATGGGTGAGAGTTCCTAATCAGAATACAGGGCTGTAATTGGGTTGAAGGGATTTTAAATCATTAAAGTTGCATTTAGAAAGGGGAATAGAAATAGAACCCTAAGATTGAATGACTCACTTAGTATTTAATGAGGGAGTCATGGAGTATTACTTATCATATTCTCTTAATGACCTTACAAGCAATGGAACTCCCCCCTCCCTCTGGGGTCTGTTCACAAGGCACAATCCTGCATGATCACATCCACCACTCTGGAGCAATTAATTACAGTGCCATCACGTAGCAATCAGACTATACTTGGCCAGCAGAAACACTGATTTCTTTCCCCACTGTCTCCTCACTCTTCATCTTCCTGCCTTCCTTACTCTAGGGATTGCCGGGAAAGAAGTTGACATTTGCCAATCCATAAATCATCATGCAGTTTTTGGAAAACCAATGACAGCAACAGGGTTACAAAGATTATCATGGGAGGATCTGGGGTGGTGGGACATCAGTAGTGGGACATGCCAACTCGGTAGAGTATAGTCTATGTGTTTGAGAGGAGATTCCTGGATAAGAGTTTCTGATGCTTCCACCTGGGCTTGAATTTGTCAGCTTAACTGATATCAATAATTAATTTAGTACCTTCATAATTGGATCTTCATATTACCTGGTAAAAACATGGCTATCACAATGGGCAGAGACCTAAGACCATAGAGAAAATGGAATAGACTTTGGAGTCACCCAGATCATGAGAACTCCGGCAGGTCACTCTGTGCCAGGCACATAGGAAGCACAAGATAAATGGCAGCTTCTTTTAATATGCATGTGACCAAGGGGTTGCCAACCCCAGATCACTAAATACATTTCAGGTAGTGCAGCTTTAGCACTTATTTTGGAATTTTTCTCCAAGGAGATCTACCAGACCAATGCCACCAGAAATGGAATTCCTTAGAATATAGGTTCTGGAAGGGCTGCTTGAGGTATGTGTACATGTTTTTTCTGCAGCTTCAGATAGGATATGTGAATGTTGTATGTGTGCTGATTGCATCATTGCTAATGGCCCCTCTGACCAGAGACAGTTTGGAAACTATAGCCTGACGCAGCTGAATGTGGCTGGAGTCAAAAGAGGCTACTGATACCAAGTATCCCTCACGTGGTAGATGCTTCACAAATACAGGTGGTCATGCTGCACTAGTAACCATGATGTTCCAGGAGCAAAAACACCTGTGGTTGTAAATTATCAGGTAATGCCACCTGTTCCATAGAGAAAGGACTTTTGTCTCTTCTAGTACTTAAAAAAAATCTGTTTTTTTTAATGAAACTCCAGTTTTAACTCCTATGGTTTTGACATAGCACTTGAGACATCATGATGAATTACTAGCACATTTATGGCCCCCCATAGATCAGGTCAACTAGAAAGGTATTCTATTTGAGAATGTGAATGATTAGAATGTCTGGAAGACACTGGGGGATGAGTGAATGAATGGGTAATGCAGGTTTTTCTCTTAAAATATGTCAGGCATATATTTCACTTGGGTGCCTATGAATAGGACAATTCTCTATAAAGAGGTAAGAGAAAAAGGGAACTACCTTTGTCGAGCTCTTCTGCTGGCCAGAAAGTAAATTGGTCATTGTACAAAAATGGACTGGTTTGTTATGCCCATTTTGGAGTTGAGCAAAACCTTACAGAGTGGTGTAGTCTTAGTGAAAACCTACAATTGTCCTGCCAGTTCCACCTCTGTCCATTTTATGTGAGTTAAGATGTGTGATGAATAGTTTGTTACAATATTTTGATATTGTTAATTCCCATTGAGACTGTTAGAAATCTACCATGATTCTGAAAGTTTAAACAGCTAGATTAGTTTTAGCTAATCAGTAACCAAGAAAGCATCAGTAGTTATGTCAGTAGTTTACCGAAAATTAAAAATGATAATGTCCACTTCATACAAATCAAAGCCCAATCAATGTAAACTTGCACATGAAATAACATGTTGTACTTTATGCAATTAGTCTTTCCCCTTAAAAATTGTGCCTTATTAATAACATATTTAATAATGCCTTAAATGCAAATTTTCAAGACTCCTACAGAGAATCTTTTGTATAAAGATTCTTTGGTATTACAGCCATCTCCATTAATTTATCCACTCTGAAACTTCAAATGTCTGTGCTTTTCTTTTTCAATGGGCCCCATCTGCACATTATAACCTGGACTAATTTAAAATACCTTCACGGGCTGCAGTTGTTACTTTCCCAGATGCTGGAATGACTCAGCCTTACACTGCAGACCACGCTCCTCAGGTGCTCACAGATGGGGACCATTTTCCAACTCAAATCATTGCTTTGGCTTTGGCCTTTCAATCTTTCATTCCATACATAATCTTTGTTTTCCATACAGGGCTTGCCACTAGCCCATAGGGCACATTTTAAGAAATAATAAAGAAAACCATGGCCCCAGTGGCAGACACAGACTCATAGAGTGCAAGGTTTGGAGAACCTACTTCATCTTGGTGATAATTTCATCAGAGGGGTGCAACTCCACCTGGGGTTTAGGGCTGAGTAGCTGGATTTCAGCCTTATATGCCCCCTCTGCCAGGACCCCTAGTCCAGGAACAACCTGTGCCACCCATACAACCCTGCATGACTCTGCTCTCCCACAACCTCGGCTGTTCTGATGACAGCCAGAGCAATGTCTGAGGAATCTGCAAAATATGCACAAGGACATTATGTTCATTTTGGATCAGGAACCATAGTTTTGTCTTCTTTATAAAAGCAGCAAGTCCTCAGTTGCTGTTGAGGAGCTGCTGTTATGTCCTTTTAACAGTCTTTCTCTTAGATATCATGGCTTAAATAACTAAGAGTTATTGAAAGTGTAATTGCAGCAACATTGCAAAATCAAATTATAAAATAAAGATAAAGGGGAGAGAACTCTGCTGACCACAGAATGGAGCCTAGGGACTGTCTCTTGAGCCACCATTTGGATATCGGCTGATTGACAGCTAAGTTTTAGAATAATAAAATTATATATTGTTCAATTTGGAAGATATATTAGAGATCTCCTAATTCGTGACCCACTACAGAATCACAACACGAAGATTGAAAAACAGTGATTTAGTCTAATTCCTAAATTTTAAAGTAAAGGACTGAAGTCCAAAGAGGTGATGTGGCTTTTTCCTGGTTGTATTGTTGGCAGAGCTGGTTCTGAAACTCAAGTTTCCTGACTCCTTCCCAGTGCTTCTGTGTTCCTCCCATTACATGCTTCTGTGAATTTGACATACACAATATAGAATTGGGAAGGAAGTGATTTCTGTTAAATTCTTATGAATCTATCACCACATTTCCTTTTGCCTAATCCATACCTGCACAAACTTCCTTGGATTGTCCCATTCAAGGAAGTACTGCTTTTCAGAGCAAGCTCTTATCAGCTGTTGCTTCTTTGGTATAGCTTAATTCTCCTCTTTCTGAAGGAATCTCCTTGTTTCTTTTCTCTGAATCTTCTGTCAACATCCCACCCCCTCACCTACATGTACAGAGACTGAGCAGTGTTTAGACATGCAAGGTGGGGCTATCAGCTGTGATTTAATGAAGAGTATCACTGTCAAGTTTTACAAAGTGAAATTTCCTCAGACAGTGAAAGAAGAATTCTGTGAAGAAACTACAGAGAGAAATTTGACAGCTTTTTCCATCCAGTTATCAAAGCATTTGCAGTTCAAAGCAGGTAAAACAATAATGTAATCTTAGCACTGAATGCTCATTTGTATCTGAGTGTTTCAATAAATAAAATTGTGGGGGGACATGAAAGCAGACCTGTTGTCTCCAATCCACTAAATTTAATATCCAGGGTATTGACTGACAGCTTTTTATCACCATAATTAGTATGGATTGTTCCTGAGGCCATTGATCAGTCTTCACTACCTCTATGGACTTCAGTAGCTATTTTCCTTTCTTGCCCTCCCTACCCTTTATTTTAATATTGATCTTGACAGTCCCATCCCACCACAGGGAAGCTGTTCACTTAGACAAAAGGAACAACAGGCTAGTAGGAGATGGCTGAATGGCAGCCATTCCTAGTTGTGTTCCTCTGTTGACCTATCACTCTGCTTCTTCCAATGGGACTTTTCTGACCTGGCTTCACAGTCCCAGTGACCTTCATCTCCTCAATAATTTAACCATCTGCATCGTTCTTCAGTTGTAAAAGCTACATGAAGACAAGGCAAAGAGTCAATAATCATAATTATTTGGTGAGTAAATGAATGTCCCTTCTTTAACATGATCAAATTAAATAAAAGGTACCACCTTGTGTTTGGATAGACAGATAAACTCAGCCCTGCATGTGGGTGTTTGAGTGTGCATGTCCATGCATGGAACCTGTTCTATAAGGCAGGCCAGAAACCTAACAGCTTCTTATTTCTTGTTTCTTACCAGGTCCTTCCAATTTGGTATCTTAATTATTTTGTTCCATCCTCTTCTCTCTTTCTCTACTACTATGGTAATCTTGTTGTAGCCATCATTCTCTCTTGCCTTAACTGTAATGATGATTTCCCAGCTATCTCTGCTTCCAGTTCTGTCTTGCTTATCAGCAACTTCCATACTTGAATTCATTATCCTCACAGATGACAGATAGATTTATGTAAAGGACAAAATCTTGGCATGCCCCATCATATTTAAAGTCCAAGCTTCTTGCCATTGCACAACAAGCCTTCTGTACCCTACGTACTTCTCCAGATCTATTTCGCATTACCCCCTGTTGGTACTTCACACTTTAGTACCTCGTTCACCTTCTTTTTTCATACCTCATGTTGTTACCTTTGTCTGTAGCTTTGTCTGTAGTAACCTTTCCATCCTTTCTATCATTGACTGCCTTTTCTCATCCCTCAGGAATGAGCTCAGATGTCCTATCTTTCTGGAAACATTGTTTTCAGCCTTGAAGTATCCTAAAAATATCTTCCTTCTTTCTTCAAGATTTCACTTGAAATCTTGAGTCAAACAGTTGATATGTACATATCTCTTACACTAGAGTCAAACAGGATATGTACATGATGCCAGCAACAGCAGTTCAGTAGAGCTATACCAAGACCAAAAGCCTGGTAGGGTCTCACTCATTGTCAGGGTGGGGAGAAGAGATGGGAATTTAGTCCTACTGCAGTGGACATAGCAGGTATTTTTTCCAACCTGAAGAATGCAGGCATCACACATGGATTAGGTTGTGTCTCAGTTTTCCAAGGCTGCTGTAACAAATAGCTAAAACAATGGGAATTTATTATCTCCTGGTTTGGGTGGCTAGAAGTCTAACTTCAAGTTATTTCTCTGGACTCTGTAGCATTCTGGCAATCTGCAGTGACAGGGAGATATCACTCTCTCTCCTTTTGTTGACTCTTCTGGTTTCTGGTGGCTTCTGGCTTCTAATTTCTGTTAAGTGTCCAGTTTCCTATGCTTATAAAGACTCCAGTTGTATGGATTAAGGCCAGCTCTGATTCAATTTGGATTCATCTAAATGGGAATTTTGAAGATGCTATTCACAAATGAGTCCACATCTTAACTAACAATAACATCTTCAAAGGTCCTATTTACAAATGGGTTCCCACCCACAGGCCTGGGGTTTAGGGCTTGTTTTGTATCCCCCATAGAGACATGTGGATAATGGAAAAGTCTCACATTATTTTCTCATTGTTCTTCCTAAATGGAACTCCACACTGTAGTAAAGATCACATCATCAACATAACTTTTCTGAAGGACATTTCCAAGGGGAGAACAAATGTTTTGCTTATTATAAAGGTGTCCCTAAGAGCCCACTCTGACTGCTGTGGCTCCCTTTCATTAGAGCAGGCAATCTCCCACTCCCCAATCCCTAGACATCCCTGGTCCAGCAGCCCACCAACCCAGTTACAAGTGTTCGCACACATCATGTACCTCATGCAGAACAGTTCTCATTTCTAACTGAGCACACAGACCCAAAATGGACTGTAAAGGCCACACATTCCTTAGGACTCCAGGGACATTCTGGCATATACAATGCAAATTGGCCCCATAGAAAAGCAAACCTGTGCCAGAGCCGGCCTTCATTTCATCACATTTTTCCCAATGTGGAACATCAGCAGCAGATGTTTCCGGAGGTGACCCTTAGATGCACAGAGACAAAGGCAGTGCCTCCTCATCACTCGTCCTCTATCCACACTGACCTGAGACAGATTTGACAGACTGATACCCATTGACATCTCCCCTGCCAAATTGGAATCAGATCCTTCTACCATCTTTGGGGTCCTCTGCAGCTCTAAGTAAAATTTATAGAAGACATGTGATTCTTAACGTCACAACCAACTTTCCCTTTGCTACTATGATGGCACATCTAATCCTAAGATTTTTGTGGCTGCAGAGTGTAGAACTACAAATACAATCATGAGCTTAAGAGCTTGGAAATTAACAGGTATGCATAAACGGCTTTCCAAGTTTGTAGAGGTGGTCTGGTTGAAGTATGTTAAAGCAAAATTTTAAGTAATCTTTAAATTATATTGTTATATATGTTCTAATTCCATTGCATATGGCTGAGAGGAGGCCAAAAATTAAGGAGGCACACCTGCTATCTTTGCTTGACATTTTGGTGATTTTTTCACATGTATAGTTTAGCTTAAAAGGAATGACAGTTCTCATATTTTGCTTTGCAGGTCATGTCTCAGCTATACCAATAGCTGACTTTGAATTTAGGTAAAACACGTCATCTCCCTGAGACGCCATTTCCTCACCTCTAAATTACTTTTAGGGATGGTGTGAGGATTAAATGAACCAGTTTAGTTCAGTGCATGTCTGTGGCAATGTGTCAACAGAGATTAGTTTCCCTTCCCTTGGAGTCCCTTCATGTGGCCTTCCCACCGGCTGATTCTAACTTCACAGAACGTTTGAACTTAAAATAACCTATGTAGAGTATAATTCCACTTTATGCCCTACATATACACATGCATGTATATGTATGTTGTTTAAGAATGTACATGAGCAAATGCACCAAAATATTTATAATAGACATTTCTGAGTGGAGAAATTTTGGGATAATAGTTTTCTTTCCATCCTTGTTTACCTCTCTCTTTTTCCTTTCTTTGTTTCTTTCATTTTTTCCCATTCTCTTTTTCCCTTTTTTCTCTTTTTTCTTTCTCCCCCACTCTCTTTTGTCTTGACTTCCTTCTTTCCTGCCTTCTTGTTTATCTGTTTTTCTTGTAATGAACATATTTAACAAATAGTAAATGATATAAAATATTCTAGCTCTTGAAAAATTTATTTCATGGAAGCCAAATGAAGAGCTCACCTTGAATTCAAACAGGGAAGACTTGCTGTGTTCTGTTAGGCTATGTCCCTCTTCCTTTTGCTGTAAGAAATCCCCAAGTTGGGTGAACTCCCAGGCTGAGCCCGAATCTGGTCACCTTTCTTCCAATGAATAGAAGGATCCATCAGAGGCTCTAATAGAACAAAGGTGAAGGGAGCATCGTTTGGAACCAGAGATCTGAATAGAACTTAATACGAATGCAGTTTCTTGAACCAGCCACTCACTTAGTGAGAATGAATGGCAACTTGGGACACAGAGCCCTCCCAAGGGTGTAGGGTGCTGGTAAGTTCAGAATAAATAAATATGTCTGCTTATTAACTTAATGTTCACAGAAACTCATTTGTATTAGTGTGGAAAAGGGAGCTATTAAAAATCTATTATGGACAAAACCATTAGAGAAATATGAGAAAAAAAATCAAAAGGAAAAGCCAAAGGGACAAAGTAACAAGGGGAACATTAGGAGGTAGAGAGAGAAAGAAGAAGAGGCAGAAGAAAAGGAATAGTTAGAGGACCGTATTAAGAAAGAAGAGTGGAAAGAAAAAAAATGGAAAGAGAGAAAACCAAGGGATTCTTCAGAGAAGCCTTTTTCCTAAGTTTCCAGGGACATTATAAAATTTGGGTACTGCATCAGCCTGACCACATGGCTAATTGCCTTTAATTATCATTAGTTGACTCCTCCAAGCCAGGGGTTACTGGCGGTTTTCTTTGGTTGGCTGGGCTGATTCTGCAGGCTTCTCTCTTCACACAGCCACGATGGTCTGTCCACCCAGGGCTGAGCTAATTGCTTCGTGTTGGGGTCACTGGCTTAGGGCCCATCTCCTCCCTACCCATCTTTTCCTTTTGAACCTAAAGATTTTATTGAGACCTATGAAGAGGTGACATTCTAGGTGGCACAAGTGCATCCTCTTAAGTGGAGTTAGGAGCAGAGTACCTTGTCAATTGCTGCACCAATTCACAAAGTTCCTGCTGTAAACCCCGTCCATGCTAGCCAAGGAAATCTGGAAATTGGAGGAAACCTGAGGGCGATCTGGGGAGCATGTGCTCATGGCTAATAGGATCGATTATGGGCTGTAGTAAGTCAGTGAAATAGTGAGTTTCAATTATACATTCCCTGAAACTGAAGTAATTGCCATTATCCCATAAAATTTTGCTTCACATTTTCACTTGAACGTCTACAGCTGATAATTAGTTTGAATGTTGAGTTATAAATAAACACGTTTATATTCCAGAAATGAAGAGGGATAGGAGATTGATAGCAGACATTCCTCCTTCTCTTCTCGCCCTCTTTTTCCTCTGCCCTTTGTTTGATATTTCAACTTAGTTTATCAACGGTGATAGCCTTTGAGGAGCCTGTCTAAAGGGGGCCCTGATCAGAAGTAATGAGGCAACTGGGCTTTATCCAGGGAAGTGACAGGATCATCAGTGCTGGAGAGATTTCAGCCATCTGGATAAAAAGGGTCAAACTCTCCACTGGCAGCAATTTAGCAGCTCCATGTGGAGAGGTCACGTGTCCATTCCAAGGCACTGCCAAGAAAAGGAGATTAGTAAACAAAGAGTCCCCACCAGAAGGTGTACAGGCTGGCCTCTGTCAGGCTCATGGCATTTGGGAGCTTCCTTCCGCTCCAGCGTCCCATCTGACTGTGTCCACAGACCACCTATATACTGGCTGCAGGGAGTTTGAGCAAACTCAGGTAGAGCTGAGCGCGTTCCCAATGTTCAAATTCCAGAGCCTAATGGATCATGATGATAAATCTCAGGCATCCATCACATCCCTTCCCAAATATGTTTATAGTGCCGTGATATTCGATTTCACACCATTGCTCCATAGGCTGGATGGTGTGGTATAGCTGAGGGGCAATGCTTAATTCTTGGATGTTGATTGTAATAGCTATTTAAATCCATATTTACACATAGTTGGGGGACATGTGCCTGGATTATTTTAGTACAGGTCTTTGTGTAAGAATAAACTGAATGGCTTCCTGAGTCCCCTTTTCAACTCTCCTTTCAATCTATGTATATTTACAAATCCATAAAAGGAAGGCAAGACTCCCCACTGTATGCAAGTATTCATTCAATGCATGTTTATTTTCTAGGTACTACACTAGTTCCTGTGGCTAGCATAGAGACCTGTTGTCTTCTTTTATTAAAAGGAAGGATTAACAGGCATAGTATCTGTATACTACCCTGCATGAACTCAGTCTTATGATTTCCCAATGAAGCCAATTTCACATAAAACAAAAAATTAAGCTTTTTTAAAAATTTGTAACATCTTGAGGGTCTCCTGTCCTCAGCAATGTGCCAATGTTCCATCAAAAGATATATACTTTTGCAAAAGGAATTAAATACAGCCTACTCTGCCACAGTTTTTTAAGATTTATTTTTTATGTATTTCTCCCCCCTTCATTGTTTGCACTCACTGCTTGCCCTGTTTGTTGTGTGCTCCCTTGTACCTGCTCATCTTCTTTTTAGGAGGCAACAGCAACCGAATCCGGAAATTCCCATGTGGGAGGGAGGTGCCAAATTTTTTGAGCCACATCGACTCCCTGCTTGTTGGGTCTCTCACTGTGCTTCCCAGTGGTTGTCTCCTCGTTGTGTCATCTCATTGTGTCATCTTGTTGTGTCAGATCAACACGCCAGCCTGTTGGATCAGCTCACTGTCTTGCTCATCTTCTTTAGGAAGCACTTGCAACCAAACTCAGGACTTCCCATGTGGTAAGCGGGTGCCCAACTCCTTGAGCCACATCTGCTTCCCTGCCACAATTTTTGATAGAAGCAATTATAATGTTTTCTCATTGTTCCTCATTTTCAGACTTTTCATAACTTATCACTCCCCTAGTTTTCTTTTGTCCTACTTAACTGGGCTTCCTTGGTCATCATTGCTGACTTTTCCTCCCTGTTCCATCTTGAACATTGGAGTGTAGAAGGACTCTATTCTGAAACTTCTGCTTTACCCTCTCTGCACACACTCAGAATCTCTTCCCTACATTTGCACCTTTGCCCCTACCTTTCTAATGAGCTCCAGACTTAGAGCAACAACTATTCGACGCACAGTGTCATGCAAATGTATAAGGACATTGCTAACTCTGCATTCAAGGGCGATTCTAACAAGCTATTGTGTATACCTGTCTAAAACAGAATTATTTATTTTTCTCTCAAATCCTGTTAATCAAGTCTACCCATTTCAGTAAAGGACACTACCTTCAATCTAGTTGCTCAGGAAAAAAAATGCAAGAGTGAAATTTTATTCTTTTTCCATCATCTGCCTGCCCCACACCCACTATCCCCAGCTTTCCAATTCATTAACAAGCCCAGTTGAGTGCATTTCCAAAATACATCTACAATCCATACTTTGATACTTATCTCCCATCAAATATTTCCCCAGTTTCCTGAGCTTCCTAACAGGCCTCCCTGCTTCCTTGACCTTTCCTTTAGCCTCTGTTTTCCACCAAAAAAAAAGTCAAAGACATCTTTTTAAACCATAAATCAGATCATATTGCTTCTCTACCTTAAACCTTTCCATCCAAACCCTTCACACTTAAAATCTATCTCCTGGAAAGCGGATGTGACTCAAGTGATTGGGTTCCCATCTACCATATAGGAGGTCCGGGGTTCGATTCCTGGGGCCTCCTGGTGAAAAGCAAGCTGGCCCATGTAGAGTGCTGGCCTGTGCAGCAGTGTTGACTTACATGGATAGCTGGTGCAGCAAGATGACACAACAAAAAGAGACACAGAAGAGAGGCGATGAGAGACGCAGCAGATCGGGGAGCTGAGGTGGTACAAGAGATTGAGCAGCCTCTCTCCACTCCAGAAGGTCCTG
Organism: Cabassous unicinctus; assembly: GCA_029593785.1. Classification (NCBI taxonomy): domain Eukaryota; kingdom Metazoa; phylum Chordata; class Mammalia; order Cingulata; family Chlamyphoridae; genus Cabassous; species Cabassous unicinctus. Next base: position 78,525 of record JAQZBX010001305.1, read on the forward strand.
GGGTCGGTTCCTGGTGCTGCCTAAAGAGAAGACAAGCAGACACAGAAGAACACACAGAGAGCAGACAGTGACCCCAAAACATTGGGGGGGGGGTGATAAATAAATAAATAGAAATCTTTCTCCTTATCAAGGTGTTCAAGACATACAAGAGCTGGCCCTTATCTTCCTCTCTGATCTCTCGTTCAGCCCAGCCACACTGGCCTTCTCTCCACTCTTGGACTGTATCAAATTCTGTCCTCCTTCAACACGTCTGCATAGTTCTTCCATCTGCCAAGAAGAACTCTCCCCACATCTTCACTGACTGGTCCCCGCTCATCCTCTAAGCCTCAGGTGAAACATCACCTCCACAAAATTCACTGACTTAAGTACAAAGCACTCCCTTCCCCTCTGCTCAAGTCTCTCATCTCTTGTAGCCCACTTCCCCGTGTGTTGTTTTCAGAGTGCTAATTGCACTCTCTCCTCCAACTAGCATATAGGTTCCAGAAGAAGACAAACCTTGTCTTTTGCATACCTACAACAGTGCCTGCCACAAGCGCAGTGTTCGATAAGTATTTGCTGAATAAGCAAATGAATAATTTTGGTGTTCCTAGCACTGACAGACTTAGGAAATAATATCCTCGTCAAGGTTTCTACATGCCTGTCAAGGACAATTATCTCTCTGGAGAGCTGAATTGTCAGCATATGGATGAAGCATGATGGCATGGACTCTAGGTTTGCATTAAGAATATTCCTGATAGCACATGTGCCCTGTGGCATGGGGCAACTGCCTTTTCCATTTATGGCTGAATGCATCCATGCAAATGTTTTGAACCATGTTCGAGTTCGGTTGAAATTTTGTCACAAGCAGTAATTTAAGGAAATATGGATTTTGTATTTCAAAATTACACTAAAATATACTGTAACTTCTAGATATATTTTCAAGTTTTAAATGAATAATTGTAGTGTTGTTTCTCGAACTTTTACACTCCCAACTTTTTTTCCTGAACTATTTTAGAGAAAAGTTCAGACATTGATTTCTCACTTTCTGTTATAAGAGAAGTAAAGCTATGACCCAAAGTTTATTTAGTTTGAAATAGACTAAACTAGTTTCTTGACAGCAATGCTCATGACAGGAAGAACCAAAGATTTGTTTTTTTACGTGTTTTAAGTCTTTGATCTCTTGACTTTTTTTCCCTCTCCTTCCTATCTCATTTGTTGGAGAAGATTTTGGGGGAAAAAAAAAAGGACAAAAAAATGTCAAACCTAAAATTCTTTAGGGCAGAGTAAGTGAACAGGGAAACACATCCTCATAAGCGCATTTTAATAACTGTCAGTTTTAATACAGTCCAGCAATTTGAACACTGGGTAAACACCGAGAAATAATGAGTTTCAATTCTAAATTCCAATGCTGCATTCTTCTGCTGTCCTAAGCAAGTCACCATCCCTCAGGGTCGCAGAGTCCATGTGTAAAATTGGAAGTGTTTTAGGAAGATCTGTCAAAGTCTGATGAATTGACCTGGAAAAAATTGTAGATGCCTCAAGCATCAAAGTCAACGACAAAGAAAAAAAAAGCACTAGGCTTTAGTTTATTCCACCAAATGCCATCCTTATATGAATTTTTCAATAGGTAAGATAGAACACATTTCTTCCAACCAGCCTACCCCACCTGGGCAGGGCGCTCTGCCTCCCAAGTCATGAGTAGGAAAAAGGATTCTTTAGTGCAAGTATACATTTGCTGGCAAGGCTGTCAGTGATTTTGTGAGGCAGAAGGAAGTCAGTTTGATTCTAACATAGGCGTTTTGGCAAAGAGAGAGGAAAATTTTGCTTTCCCCAACAGAGGCTAGAAATGACTCAGACTGCAAGGAGCTGCCATACCACGTAACAAAAGGTCATTCCTTCCCTCTCATTTTTCCTTCCTCAATGGTAAGGAATGAAGGCCAAGCCTTTTCTCCCCTGCCCCTCTTTCTCATCACGCAATGCATAGCTGTCTTTATGTGGGCAAGCTGAGACCATGTTATGCAGATTGGTGCATCTTAAACAGACCACAGTTGATTCAGACTTGCATCACTTGCCCTGTCCACTATAAGGCATTGAATGGTAAATGAAAGAAACTAGTGTCCCTTAACATTTAGCCTTGATACACAACTTGAAAGGCAAGTTGCACAGAGGGTGCAGCTAACCTATTAGGGGAAAAAAAGAAAAACACAAAAGAAGAAAGGGAGAAAAAAGAAGAAAGGCATGTTCAGAAACCATTCACTTAGTAAATAATGGACTTCTTAGAAAATCCCCTTGCATTTCTCTGAATTGATAGAAAATGATGTTTCAATCTTGGTATGGGGCATGGATGACGGAGTCAACAGCAAGGAAACCAGACTCCCATTGCAGTACAGCTAAGTACTGTGTGGGCAAAACTGAACCAGCCCATGGGGCATCCATCCATTAGAGAAGATGCCCTGTTCTCTAATCATAAATCCCAGAGTCTCAGAGGACAAGAATTGGATGTAAGTGCATATGTTGACCTAAAAAAAAAAAAGAGAAAGAAATTGCTGGGCCTGGGAAACCAATTCTCGTCCACACAGCACACTTTAAGTGATGACAGCCCCCAGTTTAGGGGAAGGTCTTGTTGATCAAATGAATGCCTGGGTTAGTTTGGAATGAAAACAATAGCAACTCTGCTTTCTTATTTTAAAGATTACAGGGGTAATCTTCCTGAGTCACAGTTGGGGAAATAGCCAAAAGGGGCCTTGTTACCTCCAGAAAAGCCTTGGAAGGCACTTGAGTTCCTGCTGAGCTCATCGGAGCATCTTTATTTTTCAGACAGATGGAGAGTTACCCCTCCCATCACCCTCTCCTGGCTATTATCTATGTTATTATATTATAGTGCTTATCCCTCTAAGTATACTTTTGTATACATTATGTATATAGACTGATTGCCTTTACCAAAATACCTGGATAAGAGCAAACTCTCTTCTTGCTGTGTGCTAGGTAGAAGCAGTCTGTTCCCTGCTGCAGTGAGGTGCTGCACCTGGGTGGTTGATAAGAAATTCAAACAGGGACTTGCTTTTTAAATAACTGTGGAATCATAACCACGATCGTAATAAATGCCTCTGTGATTTGCATTTAAATAGTATTTTCATCCACAGATCACAAAGAGACAAGCTATCTTAACTCAACATCATGCCCTGCACACTCTCCTTCTGAAAGACAGCCAGTGTCAAACATGTGCGCATTCTCCCTCTGTGTCCCATTCGGATCTGTTTACCCAACTGATCTAAACAAGTGTTGACTTGCGTCAGGACGGGAGCCCCAGAGAGCTCCAAGGCAAACTGGATTCTCTGCTACCTCGCACGTACCCCACCACCACGTGGCCCAGTGAGCACCGATGGCAGAGGCTCTGTCGCTGGCGGTGATGTAAGAGCAGAAATCACGGGGCATCTTCCCAACTCCCAGACGGCGCTTGCAGTGCCAGGCACTTATGAAAATCATCTCTTGGGTTGTCAATGAAGCCAATCTGATCTGGAAGTGATTGAGAGGCAGTAAATATAGCTCCCCACAAAGTCACTTTAATAGTCACTTTCCAGATAAAATTGCACTCTAAAAAGATGCCATGGCCTCCTCTGGGCTTGTCTTCTGTTGTCGGTGCACAGGGAGGACTGAAGAGACAAAGGGTTTGCAGACTCAAGAGTCAGGAAAGGTCCATGGCTCCTGGCTGCCACCACCTCAGCTGAAGCAACCATCACACAAGATTTCAGCACCACTGATGACAGTCCATCCTGATTACCCAATTTATCCACTGCTGTGGCCTTTCTCACAGGCCTCAAATCTTTCATGTCATTCTTCCTCATCTTTTGGCAGGACTTTTTTTTTTTTTTCATATTGTACAGTTGAACTTATTTCATCATCAACACATTTTTCTGTGTCCCATGGATTCTTTAAAAGGCATCCTTTGAAGATGTGTTTCTATTCAGACACAAGCTTTTGTTTAAAAAAAAGAAAAGAGGTGCAAATATGGAATGTTATTGAAAAGGTCTTATCTTGCTTCAGACATTACAACTAAAGATGTGTTTAAAATAAAGAGCAAACGTTGTACAAGGAGTGTGTCAAGGCAGTTGGCTTCCTGTAGTGAGAGCCGGGTCATGCTTTGAAGGCATTTCTGCCCCTGCAAAAGCCTTTTCATTTACCAGGTCCCTGATAAATGATAAATTCCCCATTGGTAAATGTCCCCTCCTGAGCCACCACTAGAGGGCAATGCAGGGCGTTCTGTTGCCTGCCTTGTTCTGATTACCATAATTAAACCACTTTCAATGAGGTAAGCTGTTCAAAGCCTTTTTTCCAAAGATAATTTTGTCCAAAAATAATTATATCATCGTCATAAAAAGTGCACTCTCCCCGACTCCCTGGCACCTTCCTTCTCTCACTGCCCTCCTTTTCCCAAGCCATTGACCATCTGCACTGCATTTACGAGTAACACATTCATAATCCTCCTGTGGTGACAAGGATGATGAGATCCATATTTACTCCTTAATCCCTAAACTTGAAGAATAGATGGTTTCAGAGGAAAAGGATCTTGACAAACATCTGCTTTAACTGTTTTTAGATGATGATACCTGGGCCCAGAAAGGTGGTCTGCCCAGCTTAAAGTCATGCAGAAATTAGTGGCACGTCCCTAAGTAAAAATGGTTCAGTGATGGGGTTCTGAACTCCTTTGACAAAAAGCTTATCCCACCAAGTGCACAGGGGTCTTATTACCTCCAGTTCATTGAACCTAGAGTTATATTTTCTAGCAGTTAAAAGCAAGGCTAGGCATGAGTCACATTTCTCTGCCAGGAACACACACACCTCCAGAAGGCATTTCTGGAAGACAAGGAAGACTCTTTTTTGGTACACGTAGACCCAACCACTGGTCTGGACATGGTTACAGTCCACCATAGTCAGAAACCTTGCCAAAAAATCATCTGTTATTATGTGGGCTAGCTTTGGAAATTAACACTGGAACCAGGTCTGTTGAAGGCTCCATGACTTAATGTTTCTGTGACCACTTACCCTTGTTGTTCCAATGTTTGCTTAATTTACAAAATGATGATGTCAGCATTCCTCTCCCTTCAATGATTATCACTCAAACCTTTTAGGGGTCAGCACTGAGATGTAGATAACTCCAAATGCTGCACAGCAGAGATGCATGACGTCCCTTCCACCATCACAACTGGATCTAGTCTTCATTTGGACAGTGTGCACAAAAACAAGCAAGCAAAAGTGCCTTTACACATGCCAATCCTCCTTCCTGTAATGCTTTCCCCACCTTCATCATTGTGTCCCTCCTACAGCTCAAAATTCATCTCATGTGTGGTCTCCTCTGGAACTCTCTCTTGAGTGTTGTCCTTCCTTCCCCAACCTGAAAAAGGTGCTTGGACCAGGCAGGAACCACTTTCAGTATATCAATAGACAGCAATGGTTACATTGGTGATGGGAGGGCTGTGAAGTCAACCAGCAAAAGGTGAGACAACCCAGAGTATAACAATAACTGATGATACCACCTCCAATATCCCTACATACAACCCCTGGGGACAGTCTGAGCATAGGGGACAGAGCCAGCCAGCAAGAGCTGGAGCAATGGAGGGAGGTACTAGAGTCCCCTGGGAGACACAGCCGCTGCCATAGATACCTCCCAAAGCACAAAGAGGATCAGGTGATACCTTCTATTGAACAAGCCTACTCTGAAACCCAGGGCATGGGAGCCCTGGAAATGCAGGAATTTGAGTTCTCTGAGATGGAGAGCAGGTAGCAGAAGGTCAGGAAATACACTTGATGAGAACACTATGTCTGACTGTGGAATCTCCTCTGGATTCCCTGCACTATCTGCCCTCAACAGTAGTTGCCATATTGTGTTGTCATTGCCATTAAGGGTTATCCCAACCCCGGGATTGTTCCTTTCACAATGCCTGGCACATAGAATTGCTGAATGGATAAACACACATGTTTGGGAAATTATGATATGCTTTGGAAACCCCAGTCATTGTTATTAACATAAAGCCAAAACCATAAACTCTGCTGAGGATGGCTAAGGTATAGACCTTTATTCACCCCAGACAGATAGCCCAATCCTTTTCCTTGGTCCATCCTCTTTATAAAATTGAAAATGAAGAGTAGTGTAATCAATTAAAATAATGTGAATGAGTGAACTGCAGGTTTGAGGAAGAAAAACAGTTCTGTGGGAAAGCCAGGTAAAAGTAGGGCGAGAGGAAATTGTCCAACAAAGAAAACACAGAAATTCAGTAATATTCTTCTAAAGAAGTAGAACTATTTATCCACATCAGTGAACCAAGTCAAGACAAAGAGTATCTCCCCACTTCCTCTACCAAAGTTACAGAAGTCTAAAGTTCCTGGGTGACTCACATTTATTTCTAATTCTTCATTAGACCATTTCTATTAGAGCGCAAGAGTTTTCTTTTTAAATTGTTTCTTAGTGTTGCAGCAATATTCTACCAGGCTAGTAAACATTCTAGCAATTCAAATGGTATTCAATCTTCCTACATAAAGACAAAAAGCATATTTGCCAAGCTCTCCATAAGAACAGAGATCATCAATTTTGTTATTTCTGCTGTTAAATGATACCAAACAGTTTAAAGAGGTACATCTGCCTTCAGATTGGGAATTTAGGTTTGAATCCTTCTCTTAAAAA
>JAQZBX010001306.1:0-13058 GCA_029593785.1 Cabassous unicinctus
GTGAAAGGTTCTCAGGTAACTGGATATTAGGTTATGATTCTATGTTCTCTGTAAGAAAAGCTCTCAGCTACCAGCAAAGAGGGAAGAGATTTTTAATTTGAGGGCAGAGTAGGGCTGGGGGGCTGATGAGAGATTCTAGATCTATCTACTGTCTTATTCTTCCATCACAAATTATGGACTTTGAGAAAATACAGAAGAAGGTTATCAGATTACTGCCCTTTGTATATCCATATACTATTTGAGAGAGAATGTCTTCAATACCTTTCCTAACATTTTCACCAGGACCTAAAATTCACCCAAGGGAAAGAGGTCAACTTAAAAGAAGAAAAAAATCAGCTCACTCCTAACAGTTCCTAATCAGGAACACTAAATGGCAGCGTGCTGATAACCTCTCCAGCTTCCATGACGATGGCATCGTAAACCCACCGTCGGTTGCAGCGGCACTCGGGCCCACACTTGTTGGAGTTGCACTTGGGACAGGGGTAGAAGCAACCCAGGCAGTTCTTCTCCAGGCAATCGCACAGATCGACGTCGTTACAAATTAGCCTGCCACTCTTGTCATACTTCCTCATAACTCTGCAATGAAAAATAATAACACTAACATGACAGTGCAATTTTCCTTGACATTGAGAATACATTACTATGCAGCAAACTTCATAAAGGATCCTTTTACTCTGAGCGAACAGCACCCTAGAGATCACCTCGCAACACTTCAGAATATTATGCGACAGTGATGTGGTGCAAATTTGGTCAACATGCTATCAAACAATTTCCAGTGCAGCCAGGCTCATCACGGACAGTAACACTTCATTTCTCCAGCATTGCTGGAGAATACAATATTTCACCTAAGTAAATGATGAGGAAAAGCTGATAAAAGCATCCTCCTACAAATCCTCCCAATCTTGATGGAATTCTTCCCTAAAGAATTGTACTCTATTTTTTCTTAAAAGCACTATACTGAATATGTTTACATGTTTTAAATGATTCAAGATAAGCATTAGAACTGCCCATCAATACACCATAATTATCATTTTTAAAAAAAATCTTCTTCACTAAGTCTCCAGGTGCCACTGCTTCTGTTCCTTTCTGATTCTGTTTTTAACCCAGGGTGTAGTGAAAGATCAGATGACCACGACGGTAGAACCATACATTGTAAGTCCTGAATGAAGGCAAGATGTTCTGTGCCAGTGGAGAGCACAAGAGCCTAGAGCCTTGCTATGGGTCCCTACAGTTTTTCTGTCAACCCCTACAGCATGTATAGGGCAAAAGGCTTTTCCAAAAATTCTGCCATCATCTCAAAACCAAACCATTTTGAAAAAAATCCTTCAAGACTGAGCTGCTAGAAAGGTTTAGAGTGGCAAAAATACCTTTCTGTACAGCTTGTATCCATTATTACCATTTGAAGTGGAAAAAAAAAAAAAAAGACTGGCCCTAAGCCAGTGTGGTAAAATTATGAACTTCTGCACCCTTTGTCCCCAAGCAGGCATAGCACCTCCTCTTGTCCTACTTCAGTTAGATAAGTTCATTCTATGTGCTTTCCTTTCCTAAAAAAGCAGGGAAGGATCAAGGATCATTACGTATACACGCCTTCTGTTTAACCCACTTTAGCAGGAATGCCTTCTAAGGTGTTGATCGGTGAGCATTTATGCTTGAAGTGCTTCTTCTGTGGAAAGAGAACATTACCGCCCCCCACACACACACACACACTTCCCACCATCACCACCACCACCAATTCCACCTGGAAATTCAAGTGTCAGCAGGCAAGGAGATTTTAAATCTATTATGGGAAAGCTGGGAGTGAGTGGTCCCGAAACCAGCTCAGAGCACAGGACAGATCCTGTCCATTTCCCTTTGTCTCAACCCAAAACACTCCTCTGTCTTGACTTAGACACCGCGATACAGAGTTTATGGTTCTCTACCATCTGATGCAATTAGTAAAATTATGAATTATCATACATACAGATGTGCACCAAACATACATGCACAATTAAAGAATAATAGATCAAACCTGTGTGTCCACTGCTCAGCTTAATAACAGGAGTATGACACCTTTGAAGTCTTCTTCATGGTCCTCCTCATCACACTCCTTTACCCTCCACTCCGAGAGGAACCACACCTTGATTTTATAAGAATCGTCTCCTTGTTTTACCTTTTAGTTATGCCACACATATAACATATGTATGTATCCCCAAGCATATTTCATTTTTCTTTTGTAATTTACTTTTTTATTTTACAATGTGATTTGTGATTCATCCTTGATGGTGCAGGTAGCTAGATTCAAATAGTTTTACTTCTGTATGTATTCCACTAAATGGACATACCACAAGTTATTTATCTATTGATGATCATCTGGGTTACTGTCATGTTGTGTATGTGTTGTTATTTTTCTTTTTTGCTATTGCAACCAATGATGTTATAAACCTTCTTGAACATGTCTCCTGTTATACATGTGCAAGAGTTTTTCCAGGATATATACATAACCCGGCCATGGTATTGTTAGGTAATAAGCCATATAGGTAATGTCATGCTGTTTTTAATAGTGGTTGTACTATTTTAACCTCAATTTATGGCCCATAGCTTCATCAAATTTGATATCATCAGGCCTAACTCTTTGTCTATTTGGGGTGTCTGCCATATTTCCATATAATACTGATAAGTTTCAGTAGCTTGAATGCATATTAGCCTTTTCTTCTATAAAATGCCTGTTTATTGTTCTATTTATTTATTTATTTAAGAGGTACCGATGATTGAACCCTGGACCTCCATGTGGGAAGCAGGCACTCAACCACTTGAGCTACATCTGCTCCCCCCTATTCATTTTTCTTTTTTAAAAAAAATATTTATTTTATTTATTCCCTCCTTCCTCCCTTCCTCTCCCTCTCCCTCCCCATTATGTGAGCTCACTGTCTGCTTGCCTTCTTTTTAAGAGGCACTGGGAACTGAACTGGAGGCCTCCCATGTGGGAGGGAAGTATCTAATTTCTTGAGCAACCTCTGTTCCCTGCTTGTTGTGTCTCTCGTATTTCCTCGTTGTGTCTTTTGGTTGCATCATCTTGCAGGGCCAGCCTGCGGCTCCAGTCCATTGAGTCAGCTTGCTGTTTTGCTCGTCTTCTTTAGGAGGCACGGGAATACGAACCCAGGACCTCCCATGTGGTAGGCGAGCACCCAGCTGCTTGAGCCACATCCACTTCCCTCATTTTTTTATTAGGATATTTACCTTTATCTTATTGACTTGCAGGACTTTTTTGGATATATTTTGGATACTAATCTTTTATGTTATAAATATCTTCTCCCACTTTGTGATTTGTTTTTAGGGTGTCTTTTATTGTGCATAAATTGTTGATTTGTAAGTCTTATTTTAATATAGTCAACATTTTCCTTTATGATTTGTGCAGTTTAACCTGTGATTTGCTAGTAATGAGTGCCTTTAATTATTGATTGGCACCCATTTTATATCCTTAAACCATTCCCATGCTTTATATTATTTCTTCTTCTAATGATACATCTTTGCTACTTTTAATCATCTTTGTTACTAAAGCTATTACTCTAGTTCAGGTGTCTCTGAAGACTTTTTTCTTTTTTTAAAATGAAAGGGTTCTTAGTTAAGGATTATAGACTATCCCTTGAAGTTTGCTAACTTCCAGACACATGAGGTGCTATTGTAATTTATAAAGAAATTTCTAAAAATCAAGAAAAAGAGGCAACCTATAATCACTTAGTTTTGTCAAGGAGAACACGTGCATTTTATAATTCCATAAATCATACATAATAAATCATGATCTTACTTGTATTTCACGGAAAAATACTCATTCATCTTTGACATTCGTGCTTTCTTTTTCTGCTGCCTTGTTTCAGGATTGAAGTCTGCTACCTGTGGTCCTGGGTTTTGGAATGCCAAGCATTTTAACTGCCGCTCTATTTGTTGCTATAAAGCAAATAAAATATACCAGTTGTAAGAACTGGATAGTTTTATCTGTTTTACATCAACTCAATAAACTTTCTGCAGTTTTACAATAATGGCTGAAAGCATAGATGCTTTACATAGGGAAATGAAAGTTTTAATCTGATCAAACTACAAAAGATGATGTAAGTTTTCTTGTTAGGTCATTCTGAATAAAGAAATACAGAGTATAAAACTCATATAAGTATTTTTTTAAAAATCAAGGGGTGGGGGACACAAAAGAATCCCTTTTACACTTATAAAACACTAGTCAGTTTCTTAAATTTAAGGATGGGGATGGATGTCAGAATTAATATTTCAATTTGGATAAGGACAAGGGTATCAAAGCCCTCCCTCAGCAGGTAGTTGACAAAGCCTGGGTTAAGAGAACTCAAAGCACCCATGCCCAACACCCCCCCACACACCCTTCAGAGCTCTGGGACATGTTCCAAAATTGCTCTCTACCCTGGGAGTGAGAACTCAATCAGAGCTCTGCTTCAGACTGCAGCCAATTGAAGGAGCCACCCTGAGTTAAAGCCAGTCATTCTTGCTAGAATGACTTCTAAACTGTTAGTGGAAAGTTTCAAAGGTTTTCTTTTGGGGGCTTTTGTAATTCGAAATTAAATAGAGCATGATCAGGAAGACAAGCAACAAAGACGCTTTGGTCAAATACTGATGTGATTTTAAATGAGTAGTACATATGTTGTGAGGCAAGGGAGTGTTCTTTGATGGATTTAAGAAGAAAATAATCTGACTGGCACAATAAAATAAAGGCTGACATAAACATGAAATTCTACACCTTAAACAAAAGGGACATTTCCAATGTATGAAATTCACTTCAATGTAACAAATTAGTAATGGAATCTCATAGGCTTTTCTGCAGTTTACTTAGTTCAATAATTACTTAGTCTGTAAATTTTGGTTTTTAAATTTTTCATTTTAGCATGTGTATATATACTTGTTTTATAAACTTAACTTATAATGGGTGAAACAGTTCTACAATTATGTACAGTATACCTAAGAAATAATTGTATCTTAGTAACATCTATTACTATGCTCAGTAGCAGAGCAAAGATTTAAGAAGTGCCAGCCTACTTGAGTTCAAGTCTTGCCTTGGCCACTTGTTAGTGGTGTGCCTTGGGGACGTTCCTACTTCTCAAAGCCTCAGTTTCTCATTTTACAAAATGTAATTAACAATCTACCTCATAGGGTTATGGTAAAGATTAAATGAGTTAATATAAGCATGACTAGCACATACTAAGGAAGAAGTAGGATTTGTTCAACAAAAACTTTCAAATATATTCTCCACCAATACTGTATCTGAGGGCAGGATTTTATCGAACAGAACACTGGACCAAAAATCCAGGAGCACGACCGGCAACAAGGAGGAATGTGAAATGAGACCAGTCTCGTATGAGCAGCATGGAGAAGAAGCACGAGAGACCAGAGTTCCTTCTGGGGGTTCCTGGCTGGACCCACATTCCCACCCACATCCAGGGGCATCTCAGAGATCCCCAAGTTGGGAACTCCCCAAATAACATGGAATCATATAATCTGTTTGCCATACCAGTTGCTTCTGTCCAATTTGACAATTTTTCTCAGTAGCATTTCGATCCACGTGTCCCTCTTGAGTGGAATTGTTTTTTTCTGATTGTTCACTCATTTCCGATCACTAGGAAGTTAAATGGGAAAAAAAAGTAATGCACATTAATATCATACATCCCCAGGAATTTAATCCTGTGAGAGACTGAATATACAAACAGACAATGGCCAGACCATATATGAAAATAGAACTCTGATCCACAACCTCTGTGTAACTAGCCTGGCAAGCCAAACCACCACCTCTGCAGCAATCATCCCCAAACAACCAGGACTTAGTCAAAGACTTCTAGCTTCCCTAGTTTTTGTTCCTGCTTCCAATTTAGAACCAACCAGAGAAAGCAAAATATGCTCCTCTAACCACTCACATGGGATGCCCTGCTTCTATTTAGCCTGTCTTCAGCTTCCCCATGCCAACGGCCTCCAGTTAGGGCATACCTGAAGCTTCTCTTTTTCCACTATAAAGCTTTCCAACTCCTCTGCCTGAATGTGTGTTGATTCCAAATGCAAATGACAGTGGCTGACACCCTTACCATAGTAGGTTCCAAATGAATAGACTTTGCTCATTCTTATTTGGGTCTTCATTTATATGGACATCTGTGACTTTTCCTGCTCTCTTCCACCATCTTACTTTCTTTCAAAGCCAGACTTCCTGAAAAATCCATCTGCGCTCCTGGCATCTGTTCCTATACACTCACTCATTCTTAAATCCTGCAACTTTACATTCTGACACTATTCTCTGCCAGATGTTCCATCAGCAAATCAATTGTGCTTTATACAGTTCTTAGCACCATGAGTGGTGCAGGCAACAACTGGAGACCGCCAGCTCCTGCTTAAGAGGACCATGAATTCTCAGTCCTCTTTCTTTCCCAGTTATACTTATCCCCTCGAGAAAAGTACATTAATGTCATACATTTCCAGGAACTTGCTAAAATTCTCGCCCATTCCCATGGTTTCAGCTGTCATCTGTTCAGAGATCATTCCTAAGTCTCCCTCTAAAAACCCTGACTTCCTCACTCAAGTGTTTTGACAAATTTCTAATGCAAATTGTGCTAAATGGAATGTGCTACAGCTGCTAAGCTGCATGTAATTTACTTCAAGATACTTCAGTATAACAGGGTGCGTGCATGTGTGTGTTACTTAGGTGAAGGCAATAGAAGATGCTAATCATGAAGGCACAGTCCAGGGCTGATATGCTGTTTCTATTAAAAAGAACCTCACTCCAGAGGAGGCTTCTGCAGCTTTCTTCTTTCCCTATTTCTGATCAACCATCAATGTTCACTGTAGGGCACCATTTGTACCAAAGGAACCTAAGAGTTATGCTTTACCAAATTGATGTGGGTTATTTAGTACCATCAGCCCTCACTGCCCACTGGAAATTCCACTTTCTTCAAGGCACCTTCATTCTCGCAACACTTAGGTTCTATACCTTGGAATGCTCACTCTCCTGGATCCCCCTTTCCATTCCCAGCATTAGGTTAGAAAGTAATAATGATTTTCTTTCCTAATATTCCTTAGATTCTTCCTTTCCATTCTCTACCTAGTAGAGTTTATCCTAATTAGAATGGTAGTTAGTAGTAGTAGTGATAGTCATACTAGTCATAGTAATACCTTACACGTCGCATGCAGTTTCACACCTGATCAGCCAAACAACAAACAATCCAGTGGAGTAGTTCCCAAATTGTCTGAAGATAAAATCACCTGGGTCTGTTGTAAAAATCACAAATTCCCTTCCAAATCCCAGACCTATGGTATCATAATTTGCAGGAGAGGGAATCCTGGTATTCTGTAGAATTAATAAGTCTCTAGGTGAATCCTATCCTAGGGCAATTCTGGGAAACCTTATGGTCGGAAAGGAGATTCGGTAATTTTCTCCATCCAGTCTTGTCATCTGATCCTAAAATGGTTACTTGTATATTTTTCTCCTACCTCCAATTCATTCAGTACACTGTCACCAGGTTAGCATTCCTAAATCAGAAGTGTCTTTATCTCTTTCCTATTGAAAGACTTCAATGACTCTGCTCTGCCAATAACATCCCCATTCTGGCATCTCAGTGAAGGTCCTTCACAACGGGTCTACACCTACTCTTCCTCTAGCATACCTTCACTTGGGCCAAAGTGACCCGACCTCACCACCCCACTTAGCCATCTCCCACCTCATACCTGACCCCCTCCTTCTCCCCTCTCTCTGCTTCTCGCAGAAGCCTTCCTTGATCTCTGTAGCCCATGAAGGTCCCTTTTTCTCAGGGACACTGTTTGGAGCTTCCTCAAGAATATCTCCCCATCCTAAACCCTTTAGCTTCTTCATGTAATAAATTTTCCTTCTCATGAAAATAGATGTGACCAATAGGTTATGATCATCTTTTTGCAAGCAAAAACTGCACCAGAGGAAATTAATGTCTTATGCAAATCCTGTGCCTGAGGCCTTTTTGTTTAAGTCCTTTGTGAAGTGTATGTTCCTACAAATAGATTTGGGGAGAAAACTTGCTCCTTTGTATTCCAAATAATGCAAAAGGGGATTATAATAAAATTTCACCAGGGGTGGAAATTGTAATTGGATTTTATTAAGGGCTCAAGGTATCTGTCTCAGTAAAAGAAATAAAAGGATTCAGAAAACCCCATTTTTCCCTGTTTGGTATTACCAAGGCAGAAGTATTTAACCAGTGAATGCAGGGAATCTTTGAATTCTAGCATTTTCTTGTAAACAACAAACTATAACAGTGTTAGCAGTACCTGTGACTTTGTTACCAGTTAAAAAAAACCACAGATGTTTTCATAATCCATTAGAGATGTAAATATATCTGTAGATGTCACAGACTGCAGAAGGTGTCCATGGCACACACACACAGAAACAGGTTAAGAAACCCTGCAAAGAAGCAGGGGAAACTGGCTGCCACCACCTCCACTAACCTGCATGAGAAACAACAGTTCCAGGCTCAGAACTGTTCAGATAAGATTCTCCTTTTTTTGAGCATAGTGCAGGAAGCAGTGTGGTGTATTCTGGGTTATTGCCTTTGATAGGAATACAACACATTTGAAATCAGTTTAGCAAACTCTGTATTTTGTTCTAACTTTGTCAGATTGCCTATGAAAGCACCGAGAGGAGAGGCTCCCCCAAGTGACAGGAGTAAGCAGTTGTGTAAATGTAGTTGTAACAAACCGAAAGCTGATACAAGCACTTAAAAGCAGCTCCCACACAACTCTAGTTTGAACACTTAATGCAATTTACTTGCTTGCTTAATCATAGGCTGCCAGTATCCAACACACAACGACCAGGTCAGGGGCACACCACATGTTTAAAGGTGGAGGATATCGAGCTGCTGGACTGCTGGTTTTAACCTTTCACCAATGGACACATGAGTCAGGTCCAACAGGCCATTTAGTGGAGGATCCCATGCCCAAGGCGGGAGATGCTGGTCCTAGTGCTGCAGCGAGACCCTCCTCGGGCTTCTTTTCAGCACAGCCCAGGCAGTGAAGCCAAGAGTCAGAGTGACCGCATGCCGGTCTGCCTCAGCCCGACGCTCCCCAAAGTGGTGTCTACACTGGGTTTTTATAAGAAGTGCCCATTCGGATGGCATCACGTGGTCCGTATCATTTCTTCACACAAATGTCTGGTTATCACTTACTACAAAAACACCTTTTTGTAGTAATTTGTTTACCACAATTTGTTTACAACCTATTTGTGGTCAACATGTTTACAATATTTGTGTTTTTTTTCTCAATTTGTTTCCATTTTAATTGTGGTCAACATGTTTACAATGTTTTGGGGATTCAAGATCATTAATATAATTTCAAAACACAACGAACAGACTTCTAGAGCAGGGTGAGTCCAAGTGTGGCCCCATAATGAGGGACTGTATAGTACTAGTGTGGGGAAAGATAGCAGGCTTGGGCCAGAATGTAAATCAAGTACTTCGCTAAGCGCATCCGGGAGTATGACATACTTCTTCATAACAAGATTTCTTCCCAAAGGAAGCAGCTCATTTATTTACATTCTGGCACAGGCTCCTTAATTCATTATGAATAGGAATCTTGAGTAGCAGTGGAGTATGTGTTGAGTATAACACTCATTTTCCTTCTAGTGTGAGTTCAATTCTTCCAGGTGAGTTCCTATTGCTGTTAGGTCTTGAGCTCTGTGAGTGCAGTCTTTTACCTTTCCTTACCCCTATCAAGCCTAGAACTAGTACATAGTCAGTGCTCAACAAAAATCTCATCATTAGGTACCCAGTATGCACCAAGCACTTTGCTGAGCATTTTACATGTAGTACTTCATTTAATTTTTACAACACTGTGAACTAGATATTATTATCTCAGTTTTAAAGATAAGGAGAGGACGCGGGTGTGGCTCAGTGGATAGAGCCCCCATTTACCATATGGGAGGCCCGGGTTTGCGTCCCGAGGCCCCCTTGTGAGGGCACGCCGGCCTGAGCGGTGCGGTGGGCTGATGCAGCAACCTCACGGCAAGAAACGGGTGTGGCACAATGGATAGAGCACCCGTTTACCATATGAGAGGCCCCGGGTTCGCTTCCGGGTGCCTCCTTGTGAGGGCAGGCCGGCTCGCACGGCGCCCGTGGGCTGATGCGGCAAGACCTCACAGCAAGGGGGAGATAAGCAGACACGGAGAAGACACTCAGCGAATGGACACAGCAGCACAGGCAGCAAGGGGGGGATAAATAAATAAAATAAATAAATCTTTGAAAAAATAAATAAATAAATAAATAAAGATAAGGAGACTGAGACCCAGAAAGATCATTTAGGTCACAGAGTTACTTATAGGCTGCATGGGTTTGGAAACCAGGTTTGTCTAATCCCAGATCATGGTTAATTTCCTGTGTCAACTAGGCTAGGTTATGCTGTCTAGTTGTTTGGTCAAGCAAGCATTGACCTGATTGTTACTGTCAGGGCATTTTGTAGATGGATTTTCATCTATAGTCAGTTGATCATATCTAGGGCTGATGGCCTCTACAATCAACAAAGGAGATTACTCTCAGCAGTAAGGAGAGCCTCCTCATCCAATCGGTTGGAGGTCCTAAAAGCCAGAGGATTTCAGGAGTCAGAAAGAAGAATTTCTGCCTCCATGTTTCTACTGCTCCTGGGGAATCTACTCAACTTTAGCATCCTTTATCAAAGTTTCCAGCTTGTAGCATGCCCTACAGAGTTTGGACTTGCCAGCCCCCATGGTCACATGACAGTCAACTCCTTGTAATAAATTTCTTGATATATATCCTGTCATTTTTATTTCCATGGAGAACCCTGACTAATACACCCCAAATCCTATGCCCTATACAGGATGCTGTGCTGCTTCAAGATTTGCTTTAATTACAACCACCATCTCTACTCAGGAAATGCCCATGGGAGGGAATGTAATCAATGCCAGCCACACAGAGCCTTTAAAAACACCTTGAGAAGAAATAGGGGAGGATGCACTTGAGATAATCTTGAGTTTGCCTCTTTTCATGTGCACTTCTGTAGTGGCACATATCTCAAAGAGTGTGTGAGGAAAAGACTCCCTTCTCGGGCACATGAGTCACATCTGACCTAGGGATTGGATTTGAAGTCAGTATAGAAGAAGAAAGCAGCACGTAGAAAATCCCTCCAGGAAAGGTCACATCAGAATAGATGTGCACAGCCTGGCTTTTCTCCAGCATTGGAATAGATTACCTATTTCTTAGGCTGAGCATCAAAGGAAGGAGGTGGCTTATCCATAGGAGCCATGATATATAAAATATATTTACCCTTAAACCGCAGACTTACACCCCCCTGGCAAATTGCCCACTCAGTGAAGGCTGTTGGGAGTGAGATTGCCTAAGGAAACAGCACCAGGTCCTGGCCTCCCTCTTCACATTCATTCCAGGGGAAAGGTCATGGAGGGAACTGCAGGCCAAATTGCTCATACTTTCATCACTTACACTTATTTTTAGGTTGCTCGCAGCACGTGTCGTTGAATTTATGTAAGTTGATTGAGAGTGTCTTGCATAAGGGAGAATAAGTATTTTTCCTACCTTTCCCCCTAAGGATACCAGCAAATTCTCAAAGCAAGAAAAGTGTTCATTTTAAACTCTAGCACCAAAGTTGGTCTATTTTTATTTAGTAACAGATGAAGCCATTTATTCAGAGACACAGTCTATAAGACATCCCTTGAAAAGTATTACGCACATACATATACGCGCAGAGAACATTTAAATGTGTCCAGTAGTAGTGACTCTGTCAAAAGGTGTTCATTAGAAACAGGCACAGCATGGGAGTCAAGCTGTTTTAATCTCATTCTGTCTCTAGCCTTAGTTTCTATACTAGCTAAAAATGACAGGTCTCAGATAATTGAGAGGTGAGTCAAATCCCATTAGAGACATATTTGGTAAAGAGAACCGATTACAGCACAGGTGATCAATTAAGTCATTCCCTCGCTGCTCCCTCCCAGCTGATTCAACTGTTTTCAAAGCCACAGCACTGCTCAATACCTTCTAAAAATAAATCTCCTTTGCCATCTATCCATAAGAATTAAAAGTAATTTTTAATCTGAGCCTTCGAGAGTATTGTTAGATAAACAATGTGAATGTTTTAACTTTACAATAGATAGAGACTCCTAGAAATAGTTTTATGTTATAATTTTTTATACACACACACACAAACACACACGCTTCTGTGGCTCAATATAAAAATGAGAAAACAAATACTATATATTTAAAATTATTTGGAAATGCACTTGGCAGAGAATTTGCTAACTTGCAGAACACAACGCAACCCCAAAGTTGTCAATTCTGATGCCAGGAAGGCTGCACTGAGGCATTGTTCGAAAATCAACCCCCTAAAGGGCCATTCTAGGCCAGTTACAGGTCAGCATCCACAAGGGCCTCTCTACCCACAACTTATTTATAATCTTGGTCTCTTCAACTACACACACAAATTCTTCTACACAATCATAAGGATTATAAAAAACAGAAAATTGTCTGTTTACTCTGCCCTATCAATGGAGAGCAGAGGAGGGAAAAAAACTCTTGTATAAGACCAGAAGACTGGGCCATTTTCAGCAAGATCCAGACAAATACACTTCAAATGGATTCATTTCAAGTATTTAAATGGAGGTTCTTTCTCCCAGATCCCCACAGTCCTTTCAAGCTCATCTCATAGCTTTCATTTTTTTTTACTTCAGTCCACTCTGCCACAGAGAAACCCCAATTTTCTTCCACTCTTAACTACAGCACATTCATATGGCAATATATAGTAAGAGACAACATCCTACGGCTTGCTCTTTGCCTTTTCTCTCTCTACCAGCCTCAGAGGGAATCAAGTTTAAAATGCATCATTTGAAAAGGAACACCTTTCAAATGATGAACTTCCACAGTTCTATTACTACCTGCTTGGTGAAAGTTGCTTTGTCAAGCTGAAGTGGTAGGGGGGTAAAGAGAAAGTACACATACCTTTAAATTGGATGAAAAAGAAGGAAAGAATACTGGAAAGAAAGAGAAACTGTACTGCTTTGTTTCCTTTGTTTCACCGAGAAACCATAGAATCCCCTAGGG
>JAQZBX010001306.1:13158-35347 GCA_029593785.1 Cabassous unicinctus
TTTTTTTTTTTTTTTTGGTTTGGGCACATGGTTTTTGGGTTTAGTTTTGTTTTCCAGCCAGGGCAATACAGACACAAATGCCCAGTGATTTCCAGGAAGGACAGAGTAGAGACTCACTGTGGGTGGCTTCAGTGGGCACTGAGGCTCCTCTCAGGGAGGGCAAGGCACAGATGCCCCCAATCCCACCCCACTTCCTGAAGGTCTCCCAGTCCAGTCCGTGTCAGGCAGGTGGAGGCTCTGAGGGGCATGAAGGGTCTGGAGAAGGCAGGGAAGGAGGAGGGTGCCAAGGCCCCCAGCTCAGGGCACCATGTGCCACCACTTGAAGGCGAAGGGCCTCCGGCGCACATTGGTACCGCAGTGGACTTCCCCCAGAAACTTGTGGTAGGCGGAAATGTCGTTGATGAAGGTGCAGCAGAGGCCCAGGGGCTCCAGCAGGGCACGCACGTGCACCTCCAGGCAGCACTCGTCCTCCATCTGCGGCCCAAACGGCTTGGGGATGCCCAGGTCCTTGTCGAGCAAGATCATGTTCACCATGTTGGGGACGAAGGCTCTGGCCTGTCAGTTCTCGTTCATCTTGAATAGAGCGGGCAGGCCGATGATGTCCTGCTCCGTCAGCCCCAGCTCCCTCTTGAGGATGTCGCGGTTCCAATCCAGGCCTAACTTCCATTTTACTAAGCTATGAATCTAGAGTTTTGACCCTATTGCTTAGTCTCATATATTGACTTCAAGTGTTCAACTAATATTAACACCAACTTGCCCCTGGCTATTTTTATATTTCAGTGTAAAAAACTATATATATATATAGTTTATATATATATATAAACCATTTAAGAAAAAACTGTGTTGTCCCAAGAGAAACTAAACCATGTTTATAAGCTCTAAGTAACATATTAGTCTCTAAATTACAACCTCTAAACATTGTCCTTTGCCACAAGGATTCAGATATTCTGTTGTGAGTCATTAAAACCACTTCACTCGCAGGTTAATTAATACCCACACTATTGATTTGTGAATTATAGGATAAAAACTGCCATTCCATTCCTAATTGCTTTTGCTTCAAAGAACAAGAAAAAGAAACAAAATCCTCAGTTAACAGAGCTTGCGACCCATCTGGATGTGATGCAAAGCCTTGAGGTGTTACTGGAATGAAGTATATTTGACCTGGACTCCATACTCATTAGGCAACTGCTATAATTTTGAGATTTCATATTAAGTTTTGCATAATCAAATATGTGCTTCATTTTTCCAACTAAGGACTGATAACCTTCAAAGAAGGTAAAATCCTACCAGACTTTCCCACAATCAATCACAGCCTACAAAAATATATTATTTGACCAACATGTGGGTTTGTTTTTATACAATCAGCAGGAGAAGCCACTCTTCATTGATCTTACCACACAAGGTAGCACAGTAACACTGAGAAATAACAAATATATCAATAGCCAAGTGGGAAGACAGTAATTCTTTTAAAACTAGACAGAGGGAAATCTTGTAAAGGATAACAACTGTAACCAATCAGGAAACATCTTAACTGAAAAGATTTTTTAAAATTGTTGAAGTACTGAAAAATAACATTGTGTCACAGGATTGAAAGTTGGTGATTCCTCATATTTCATCAATTTAAAGAGTAAAATAAATCATACAAAAAATTATTCTGTGTCTTTTCCAAGTTTTTGAACTTCATATTTTTCTTTAAAAGATAGCAATTAAATTTTAAAAGATGGAAGAGTATTTTTCAAATACAATCATATCTTACTAAATTTACTAACCCAGAATCTATTGCTCTTTGACATGATTTTATTAAAAAAATATTTTCTTTCTCTTCAGATAGTCTCAAGTTTCCTCAAAAATAAGTTAAATGTTATTTAAATTGGTTGGTTTTTCAAATGAATAATTCATATATAAATCACTCAGTTTACCTTTTAATTCCTGGAGAATAAAGTTCTTTATGCTTGTGCATTATTAACTAATTTTATCAGTTTGTAGCCATATGTATATTAATTTATAATATACATTGTACTCAAAAGAAATCAAACTTGCAAGTTCATTCACTGTAATATTGTTTATAATTTTAAAATATTGGAAAAGACTTAAATGGCCATACATATGAGAGCAGTTGAATAAACTATGGTACATCTATATGTACCATAAACATGAATATTATGCAGATGTGAAAAAAAGAATAAGGAGTGTCTCTATGAAGTGATATAGAGATATTTCCAGAATATATTGTTAATTGAAAGAAACAAAGTGCAAAAGAGTATATAGATTATACTACCCTTCAGTACAAAAGAAGGGGATATAAGAAAATCCACATCTATCTGCTCATTTGTGCAAAAGAAATACAAAAAGGATAAAGCAGAAACTAAAGAGATTGGTTACTGTGACAGTTTGATGCTGATGGACCCCAGAAAATCATGTCCTTAGAGCTAATCTATTCCTGTGGGTGTGAACTTATTGTAAGTGACCTTTTGATTAGATTACTTCAGTTAAGGGCCCTTGGTGAGATTATTTCAGTAAGGCATGACCCAGAGTGGATCTTAATCTTCTTACTGCAGTCCTTTATAAATGGGATAAATAAAGAGAGAGACCCAGGAGCTCAGAGAGGACCCCACAGAAGCTGAGAAAGAAAGCCACAGATGGAGCAGCCAGAAGCTGAAAGCAATAGAGCCCAGAGGAGAAGGCAGAGACCAGCAGATAGCACCATGTGCCTTGTTGTGCAACAGAGGAGTCCAATGTAGCCTGCAGCTGTCTTCAGGGAGACAGCATTGCCTCATGATGCCTTGATTTGGATACTTTTCTCAGCCTTGGAACTGCAAGCTTGCAAGCCAATAATCCCTCATTGTAAAAGCCAATCCATTCCTGGTTTATTGCTTTTGGCAGCTTTTAACAGGTAGGTGACAAAGGAGTAGAAAAAGGTGAGTAAGGGCAACAGGGTAGTAGAGATGACAGGGGAGGACACTTCTCTGATAACTTTTTATCAGTTCTGGCTCTTAAAACCACAGTAATGTTTCACACACCCAAACCACAAATAATTAATTAAACTCAACCAAGATATGGGGAGAGCTCAGAGTGGAATACAGAAGTAACAAATGAATCTAATTGTAGTACAGATGAATAGCACAATCGCATTGAAGGGGGTGGGCAAGAAAAGAACTAACCTATGTAATTTTGAAAATCAAAAATTTGACCGCATACCATAAGGCTAAAGATAAAATGAACCATATATAAATATTGTACTTCGGTTAGTAGGTTTGTGTTTCACGAGGGTATAAGTCATTTTTAAACTACTTTATATGTATACTAGGATCAAACAAATAAATAAATGCATCTTAGATAACAAGAGCCAGATTTCTTGTAGTCAGAGAAAGAAATTATAAATAAGGAAAGGCAGCAGTAAACCTAGTGGTATTGGATTGGAAACAGAGGTATAGGTATGAACTCATGGCATATATGTATATGTACAAATGGATAGATATTGAAGTAATTATAGATGTGTGGGTACACATGTGTTAGTATACATATGTGTATTTTCCAGCCTAACCTGCGGACAGGGTCTAGAAGCAATGACATCCACAGTAGCAATGAATATGCATAGAATCCAGATATTAGTTTCTAAATACCACTGTCCAACAAAAGGAACCAAGGCTCCCTTGGGGAAATAGTTAATTACAGAACTGGGGCTGGGAAAATACAAAATAAACCCAGAACATCTTGTGGTGCCAGAATACAGAAGCCAATTTGAAGAAGCTCTAACTGGCCAAAGTTGGCACAATTTGAGCAAAAATTAAATAATAACAGTATTGAAGTATAATCTGCAGAATAAAATTGACTATCTCTGAGTCCATACTGGTATAAATAATTTAATAAATAAATGAATGGTGGGAAGCTCTTTCTTACAGTAGAATTCTAATTAATAAATGTAGAAGGAATGATGAAAATAAAAAATCCTCATTAGGCCAACACTATGGTAATAATTGTTGCAGGTAAGTATCATCAATGAGTGCTAAAATTAATATGTGCAAGTAGGATGAGAAACCGGATATTTTCATAGTCTCAAAGTATCTCTCCACAAGATACTTATTAGCACCAAGGTTAATATAGTAACTATACTATACTTCACGGCTATCATACATAAAGTAATATTACTGGCAGACATCACCTTACCCAAGTGCTCAAAGTTAATGCCCCTATTAGAAGCCTTATCAACATCAAGCACCCCTGATAAGATATACTGAGAAGGCCACAACATCATTTCTCTGATATTTTTACAAAAAATGCAAAACCTCAATTTAATCATGTGGAAACACCAGACAAACCTGGTGGGCTATTATACCAAATAACCATGGCAGATTGTCTCTAAGGAAGCCATTATGACCCCCACTTCCTGAAGTTCACATCTTTACACAGTCCCCTTCCCTTGAGTGTAGGCAGGATCTGTGATTTGCTTCTATCCAATAGCAAAGGTGACTGAGATTCCATTACGTAAGACTGAAATACCCATCTTGCTAAGAGACCCTCTCTTGCTGGCCTTGAAGAAACAAGTACCATCTAGTAGCCTGCCAGTGAAGACAGTGGCCTCTGGCCAACAGCCAGCTAGAAATTGAGGCTCTCAATATGACAGCCTGTGAAGAACTGAATGCTTTCAACAACCATACGAGCCTGGGAGTGGATCTTTTCCCCAGTCAACCCTCAAATGAGAAAGTAGTCCCAGCCAACACCTCCCTTGCTGCCTTGTGAGAGCCTGAAGCAGAGGACCCAGCTAATCTGTGCCCAGACTCCTGAGCGACAGAAACTGTGAGAGAATAAATGTGTATCATTTTAAGCAGGTAGATATGAGGTAAAACTGTTATGCAGCAATAGAATACAAATACAATAACAGACTAGCACTCTTCAAAAGTGTCAAGGTCATGAGAGAAAAAGAAACGATGAGGAACTGTCACAGACTGAAGGACACTAAGGACACATGACTACTAAACTCAATGTGGGATCCTGGATTGGATCCTGAGCCAGAAAAAGACATTAATGGGAAAACTGGCAAAATTCTAACCAGGTCTGTAGATTAGATTGTTAACTGTATTGCATAAACATTAGTTTCCTGATTCTGCACTATGTTGTTTTAATTTGCTAAAAGCTGCTGGGAGCAATATACCAGAAATGGGTTGATTTTTACAATGGGGATTTATTAGGTTAAAGGCTTACAGTTCTGAGGCTGTGAAAGTGTCCAAATCAAGGCATCGTCAGGAGGTCCTTTCTCCCCAAGCTGCAGCTATGGTCCACCAGACCCATGGTGGTGTCCACTCGATTTTCCCCTCTACCTGGGGCCTCATTGCTTTCAGCTTCTGGCTAAAGTGGCTTCCTCTCAGCTTCTGTGTTCCTTTGATTTCAGTTTCTGGGTTCCTCTCTGTCTCTGTGGGTTTTTTCTGTATCTGCAGCTTTTTATTCCTCTGTTAATAAAGGACTCCAGTAAGAGGATTAAGACCCACCCTGGGTCACTCAATTTAATCAAAGGCCCTTAACTGAAGTTATTTAATCAGATTTATATGCACAGAAATGGATTAGCATTAAGAATAGGATTTTCTGGAGTCCACAAAAGCTTCAAACCGACACATATGGGTTATATAAGATGGTTTACCTTACGGGAGGCTGTACTATTTCTGCAACTTGTCTTTAAATCTAAAATTATTTAAAATTTTTAAAAAATTAAGAAAAACAAAAGTGAATTTCTTTGTGCCTATATGCTAATTCTTGTATCTTAGTAACCATGACTGGTTTTCCCCATCACCCTCTGTGATAGTTAGGTTCATCACCTAAGGTCAGCTTGGCCAGGTGATGGTACCCAGTTGTTCTGTCAAGCAAGCACTGGCCTAATTGATACTGTGAGGATATTTCATGGCATAAATCATCAATAATTTGATAGCATCTATGGCTGATTACATCTACAATCAATGAGGAGATTAGCTTTGGCAATGAGAAACATCTCAATCTAATCACTTGAAGGCTTTAAAAGGAGAAGTGATGATTTCAGAAGGAAGAACTTCCATCCCTACTTCAGCCAGCCAACTTCTCTTGGGGAGTTCCTCAAAAACCTTCTCTGGAGTTCCCAGCTTGCAGCTTGCCCTACGGAATTTAGACTTGTGCATCTGCACAGTCGCGTGAGACAATTTTAGAAAATCTCGTAGTATTTATAGATGCCTCCTGTTGGTTCTGTTTCCCTAGAGAATCCTGACGAATATACCCTCTATCCTCTCCAAGGCTATATGATTCCCTTTAGATGTGATTCCCCTTACATTCTATTTGTGCTTTGTCATGACTACCCCTTTTGAAATCAACTCACTTTCCCAAGCAGAGCTTCTGGTTAGAAGGAAAAACACGAGAAGGTGAGAAAAGGAAGAATTTGGATCCCAGGAAAATTCCTGCATCAAAGTATCAAACTGACTTAAGTGGGCTTCCCTGCCCTGCGCAGGCCCAGACAAGGTGGGGTTTCCAGGGGGAACCTTCAGAAGAGCGTGCAAGGAGGTTGGGAGAGGGCATAGGGCCACCCATGCTTGACTATACTCCACATAGGAGGGGAGGCCTTCCTGGGGAATGGAAACATTCTTGTGGAAAGACCAAGAGGTTCCTAGCATTTATCAAATTCAAAACTATCACAGAAATTTATTTGAATGGCCAAAGACTGAAGTAACTTTTACAGATCCAGCCCTACCCTTGAAGACAATAATCACTACAAATTATAAACATGGGGGAAATCAACATGAAGAATTCTCTTTGTAATTAAGCTTTAATTTTTCCAGTATTTGACTTAGCAGACACTGTGTCTTAGGGATTATGTTTCATTCAATGAACTTGAGGAAACTGTCCATGTCTTCTTGCTAGAATGGGGTTTTGCTGTATCCCTTATTTTTCTGGTTTTGTGGGTCATTGGCAAGGACTTATAATCGTTTTGCAACACTCATTTCATTTATTACTTTAACCAACATTTACCAGGTACCTCCAGTGTTGAGGCACTGCCCTAGTTACTAACTGGTGGGAGAACCAGTTCTAGTCATGTTAAGTTTCAGGTCCATATGGAGCAGGAAGGAAATTTGGACCAAGTTCCCTGAAATGAGTCTAGGCTAGAGACAGTAGGTACTAGAGCCAGAGGATAGCATAACTACTCGGACTCGATCGTCAGTTGCTTGTGAAGATATTGGAGACTTGAAAATAACTTTACTCTAAAATATTGAAAAAAAAACTCTGTAAAACATATCTAATTTAATATCTATAATCTATAATATTATCCAATTTATTAGGTATTGAATTTAGAACACTAGTTTCAAAAATAATTTGTAGGTTAGATTTTCTCACTTTGCATGAATTTCTGTGCCTATACAATGATTGCTAAGAAATCATAGAGAATTATAAAGTGAATTCATTTCTTACAGCCAAATAATTTAAATAAATTCAATATGATATGGGGTTTGGCTTATGAAATAATTAAGGCATTGGCTTTGAGAGTCATGAGAATCTAATGAGGGGCTGCGATAAGCAGCTTTCTAGCTTTATCTTCCTAAATGGGTTAGCCATCACATCAGTGGCTACTGGACAAGCTCACACTGGGTTTTTGTGACCCTCTAATGGAAAGACCCAGAAACAAGAATCCTTTCTTTTACTGTTTGGGTGCTCTTATACTGCAGGTTTTCTGTGGTTATTGTTAGGTTAAGTTTCTGTTATACTGTAAAACTGTAGTGAGTAATATTTTTGAAAAAGGATGCTTCCTAATGAGACTCACCATGGAGGTCCAAAAGTGGAACTGATAACCTGAGCCAGGACCGAAGTGCTCCATCATTGGAGACGGTCAAGGGTATCTACCACCATTACTATTTGAATTATTCAATGAGCAAGCATTTAGTAAGTACCTCTTATCCACTAGGTATGATAAAAATAAAAAGCCAAATAAAACATGGCTGCTATCTTCAAGTGCTCACAAGTCTAGTAAAAGGAGATGTGTCATCAAGTAAGTACAGGGCCAGTAAAGGGAGTGCAGCACAGAGGGAATGAGGAGGGTATTCTAGGCGAATGCAACTGCTGTGAGCCAGAACTTTATGTAAGGGAAGGCTACATAATCCAGAAGGGTCTAGTGGGAATGAAAGGTGTTGTCGAGGCCATGATAAAGCTGAACCCCCAAGGGCACTGCAATAGTCTCCCTGTGTTTACATAGACTCTAATGAATGTCATTCCCAGTGATTAAAATGGAAGAACTGGCAGCCTCAAGAAGAGCATACAGTTATGAAATTTCAGGACCTCTAGCAGCCTCATTTTGGAATCCATTAAAATATTTTACATAATTTCTAACCTCAGTAGAGATTGGTATAAGTGTATATAATGTGCAGAATGATATTTTCTATTAGAAGAACTAAATTATTTTCCTATTATTACCATTATATTTACTATTTGTTATATTTACCATTTACCACTATTACTACATATTTACCATTAGCATAACTATTATGCTAATGTTGCTTTACTAATTTGATTTACTACTACAGTAATATACTTATTATTTCATGGACTGCTTCCCATTCTCAGGACACAATCTGTACTTGCTGTACCAAAATTTGCTCCTGTTATGTTCTTGTCAATAAAAGCCTTCCCATCACTCCTTAATGAAAATTATAGCCATTTGGTGCATAAAAAAAGCTTTGAATCTGTATAGAGGCCACTCTTTCTGAAACAGCTATTTGTTGGAGGGTAATGGGAGAAGGGACTGTAGTAATTATGTGTGTTGACTTGGAAATTTTTCTCATCAACCTGCTGTTCTGGGCATAAGCCCCTGACCAAGGCTAACACATGCTCCTGGCTTACAGTTAAGGCTGGAATGTCCTTGGTCCTTTTACTGAGCAGGACCTGCAACTGCAGAACTGACTGCTACCCACCCTGTCTCCTCCACCATGCTACCCCGACAGCAAAGGTGGCTTACCTGTGCACTTCCTCATTCTGCTCCATTTCCTCTGCCACTCCATCATGTCTCTCAAGCCCCGGAGACCTCTGGAAGCCTGTCTGCGGCTTACAACAACAAGCAAAGGGCTTCAGGTTTGGCTGCTCAGGGTGTGCTAAATAATATTGGAAGATTCTGCGTGCATATTATTCAAATCCACAGAACCAGGTTGGCGCTCAGATTTTTTTCACAATTGTGTCCAAATTTTATTTTATACAGAAGCAATTATTCACAGATTGTTGTTTTCAGATTTTGCTCTGTTTCCTAGGCACATTGAATATGAATTTTCATGTCCCTTTCACACATCCCACATTTACTAGGCCACCTTGTAACCTTAACCTGCTATCTCTACCTTCAGTCCTTCATGTCTTCACATATCACTGCCAGTTATCCTCCTACAATTTCTGTTACAGTGTGTCACTTTCCTCCCTAGAAAATCTTTTTGGGGCTTTGTAGCCTTCAGCTTGGTATTCCGGGCCTTCTGCGACAGGATGGAATCCTACCTTTCCAGCCTCATTTTCACTGCATCCTTCCATTAACCTGACACTAAATGCCAAGAATATTCCCATCCCCTGACCCACTCATGCTCTTTCCCCAATGTACCTCTAAATCGCCGCTGGAAAACCCTCCCTGTTGCCCAGTTAAGATAAGCATCTCTGTTTCTATGTTTCCAGGCTTGTACTACAGTTAGTCATTTACATTTCTAAATCCTCTACCAGACTTTTCTCATTTCAAGGCAGGATCTGTATCATTTCTCCAGTTCTGTAGTATGTGCCACAGCAGCTTGAACAATGGTGCTCAATACGTGTCAACTAACGGAAAGCCTCGATGACACATTTATGATTGGGAATGGTAACTTGGTGATATGTTTCCTGGGAGTCTGGGTGGTATAAGGCTTAATCCAGTCCCCCACCCCTACCCCATACCCTGGCCCTGCCCTGTTAAATTGGGGCATAAGACTAATGTCTTCACAATGGGTAAAGCTCTTCTTAAGGTTCACGAACACAAGTGTGACTGACAGCAGGCTCTCTCCATGAGTCTCATACCTGCATTGTGTCCCTGCCCTTACTAGGACCGCAACCTACATCAACATAGTGTTGATCTCAAGTTTGTGTTTTAAAAAAAATCAAAACCATGGGAAAACATATTCGTGTGTTAGAGATTCATAGTAGGTAGCTATGGATATTTTTTCTCCTTTATCATTTCCTACGTTTACCCATCTCCTGTAATCAGCATATATTTGACAACTTTTAAAATTATTAATAAATATTTTTAAAGGTATTTATGAGAATAAATTGCCTTGAAGTATGCTGTCTTGAAGTATGTGCAAAATAAATGTTTCCAGGACATGGCAGAAAACCCTAAACCAGAACAAAACACTTAAAAATAAAATAATTTACTAACTCAAGAATAATAGTGTGAAAGGCATATTTCTTAGTGTCCAGGGATGAGAAAATGGACATTGGTTCCAGAATTTCCATTTCCACTAAATATAATTTGTGTAGCCTCTTCTACGGTGGAAGGTGAGACACTTCAGAGGTAAGAGGCCACTGTGCTGAGGGAATGTGTGGGACCCTCATAGGCTGAGAACAGGATAGCCTGTGTAGAAGATTCTCAAAGAGGAGACAAGCCAGATGTCAACATTTTGCAACACCTGGAGAGGACTTTGGAGATCATATAGTACATCAGTTTTTAACACTTTTCTCTAAATAAAGCCCAATATATGAAGCTAACAAAATTAGTGCTATCTTAATTGAAGTGGTTAGATGGGAGTGGTGGTGGCAAGAACCATGCTGGGCCTTCTCTTCCTAGCCCACCCCCACTCTCACACTCTTGGTGACTGAATAATCAAGTATTGACTAACCTTAATCTATATATACGATAGTCACAAAATACCTCCAAGAAAGCCTGGAAAATTCACTAGTGCAGTCCTTTCATTTTACCACTGAGGAAAAGGGACGTTCAGAGAAGGGGATTTGCAAATTAAAAATTGAAAACTATATATAAGAAAACCCACATTAATTGCTATATTAGTCAGCCAAAGGGGTGCTGATGCAAAATACCAGAAATCTGTTGGCTTTTATAAAGGGTATTTATTTTGGGGTAGAAGCTTACGGTTACTAGGCCATAAAGCGTAAGTTACTTCCCTCACCAAAGTCTATTGCGACGTGTTGGGGCAAGACAGCTGCTGACATCTGCAAGAGTTCAGGCTTCTTGGGTTCCTTTCTTCCTGGGGCTCCGTTTCTCTCCCGGCTCAGCTGCTGTGCTCTCTCCACAAGGCCAGCTGTAGACTATCAGGTGAATGGCTCTGTCTCTCTCCCCAGGGCTTCTGCCGTGTCTGAGGAGCCATCTTTATTTCTCTGTGTTCTTCTCCTGCGTGTTCACTTCCAGGGCTCCAGCTCAAAACTTCCCAACTCTCTCCTTTGCCATGTCTTTTCTCTGTGAGTCCCCGCCCCTCACTGAGTGGGGTCTCAACACCCTACTGACATGGCCTAATCAAAGTCCTAATCACAATTTAATCAATTAAAAGTGATATCTCTGACAGACCAGTTTACAAACATAAATTAATAACTATTTTTGGAATTTATAAACAATGCCAAACTGTGACAATTGTGTAATAGGTTTTAAAGGAAAAAATTAAAAAGGACATTTAATATACATCAATAAAGTCAAACACTAAAATTTTCCACAAATTTGACATCTGCAATTAGAATTTATAATGATTAAATTTCTGATATTTTAAACTTTGGATTCATTTAAATCATTTTTATGGTCGTATATGGTTATGAACTCAGCATTTCAGTTAAAGCTGGCTTTCATGAGTAATATAAGCACATTCCTGGCCTATATTTATATCAATAAAGTTGCAAATATCTCTAAGTTGTACTTCTTATATGCTATATGGTCTATAACTTTTTTTGTTTTTTTATATTAATAATTTTTTGCTAGAGAAGTAGTAGGGTAACAGAAATATCGTGCATAAAATATACAAAATACAGAGTTCCCATATACCACCCTATTATTAACTCCTTGCGTTAGTGTGGTACACCTGTTATAATTCATGAAAAAACATTTTTATAATTACACTATTGTTTACAATAGAGTTCATTGTGTTGTACAACCCTATGTTTTTTCCTTTAATTTTTATTCTAGTAACATGTATATGACCTAAAATTTTCCCCTTTTAACCACATTCACATATATTATTCAGTGCTGTTAATTACTTTCACAATGTTGTGCTACCATCAGCATCATCCATTACCAAAACTTTATAATCAACCGAAATAGAAATTCTGTGTGATTTAAGCATACTCTCCTTCCCTACTCCCAAGCCAGCCCCTGGTAACCTATATTTTAGATGCTGACTCTATGCATTTGTTTATTTTAATTCTTTCATATCAGTGAGATAATACAAAATTTGTCCTTTTATGTCTAGCTTATTTCACTCAACGTGATGTTTTCAAGGTTTATTCATGCTGTCGCATTGATCAGACTTCATTCATTTTTACAGCTGAATTATATTCCATTGTATGGATATACCACATTTTGTTTATCCATTCTTTGGTTCATGGATATTTGGATTACTTCCATCTTTTGGCACTGGTGAATAGTGCTGTTAGGAACATAGGTGTGCAAATATCTGTTTGAGTGCCTGCTTTCAATTCTTTTAGGTATATACCTGGTAGAGTGATTGCTAGGTCATATAGTAGTTCTAAAGTTAGCTTTCTGAGGAACTGTCTTCCATAGTGGCTGCACCATTTTACATTTCCATCAGCAATGAATGAGTATTCCTATTTCTCCACATCCTTTCCAACACTTGTAATTTTCTGTTTTTTAAAAAATATATTTTGATGCAATTATAAACCACAAAAAATAATGATTTGACAGTGTGAAGCTGCTCATATAAGACTTCTGCAATCCCATAAAAATCTGTCCAAATAGTGTCTGCAAAGTAGATGCAATAACTTATTATTAAATGTGTTTACCTAAAGTACCTTTACAGTTCAAGTCCAAATGACTATTCTTAAAATTATTCTTAGAAAGTTTTCCTTTATTGTGAATGCCATGTCTACATGAAGCACTGCCTGTTATTTCCAAGTTGCCTACTTGATACCCTGCATTTCCAATCTACAGTAGAAGTGTATGTATTAAAAACTTTTACAAGAGGCTTCTCAGCATAAAATTGTTTTGACCACGTCCACAGTTAACAGGTGAAAGAAAAACCAAATTCAAATGGAGGTTGGCAGCCAGACAGAGTGGATCTTAAATTCTAGCTTCTGCTGCTGCTAACACTGGGAACCCAAGCCTCAGTTTCCCCATGTGTTATCATCAGAAGAATTGTACTGGCCTGAGTTGGTTATTAAGCCGTTGTCTCTCAATTTCAAATCCACCTTTTTATTCTCTGCTTTGTGATGTTAGGACTCCACAAACCTCGTTTGCTTTGCCAGCAGCTCCTTGTTGGGCTCTGCCCATAGGGGGAGCCGAGGGACAGGGGAAGGCTGAGGACCGAGCAGGGACTTGCTCCTTCCTGATTGGTTCCTGTTCTTTTCAGCACTGCCCCAGCAATGATTTTTCAACCTCACAGTTGGATTCCATTGCCCAAGTTTTCCCCTCACTCTCGCAGACTCGCGTCTAGCGTGTTCCCTCATAGATACCGGAACCAGTTGAGCAGACCCCTCTTCAGGTCTGGATCTCAGCTCTGGGGCGCCTTCTGAGGCAGCAGGACCAGCTCCTAGGCTCTAACAAACCCCCTATTTCCTTTGTTGCCCCTGCCCTAGGAGTGGTAGCTGCTTCCTGCAGTTCCTACCTTTGCTATTTCAGTGTCACTCTTTTGCCTTTTCAGTTGTCCAAATACAGTTCCTTATAAGTTCTCTCAGTCAAAATAATTGGTTTGTTCTCCTGACTGGACCCTGACTAATTCAGTATTTGGTACCAGCAGAATTCCAGGAAATAGGCTCTCAGGGTGGTATTCTGGGGCTGGGTTTGATAATGATTTTGACCTTGAACAAAACATTGACTGAAGCAGGTGCTTTGGGGGACTGAGTAGCTGCTGTGCTTAACCTGTATGACTACAAGGATTGTGGAATGTGATGGCGATTTTCTGAGAGCACTGGAGCAGTTACAGAAAGAAAACGACCAGTTCAAGTTATAATCAGAGAATCAGAGAACATGTAAGGCTGCCCTAAAAGAATCCCTTATTTCTTGTAGCTGCTCTGAAGGATGCAAGTTGAATTTACAACCTTGCCAGGTCTCTAATGTGAAAGTTAGGGCATTGATTGGGAAGAAGTGAGACCTTGAGATTTGGAACTGGGACATCTGGGTGGACTCAAGCAAATGGAAAACCTTGTACCTCCCAGTCCAAACTTCTAAATTCTAATGATTCCAACTTTTCTCCCTTATTCCCCCAGCCCAAGAGCTGCTTCCTGCATCTATCAGCTCTGTGTTATACCTTGGGATTCTTCTTTGGACTCTTCAGCTCCCTAATAGTTTAATAGATCTTTAATATGAAAATCTCTTTGTTAAAAACAAGGAGCAATAACAAAAATTGGTGTGGTTTCTGTTTGTCTGACTGGACCCTAACAGATACACTGCTTCACAGGGTTGTTCTGAGGGTGAGATAAAGTGAGCGTAGCACAAAGCTCAGCGTATCGCACATGGGGCACACAACAGGTAGATTTTTCCTGCTGACCACATCTTCCCTACAATATTATGCTACTTGCAATTGGGCAGGTCATAACTTCTCTCTGAACTTATTTCATTCATAAATGAGCATATTTTCTCTAAAATTCAGGGTATGGGTTGGGCGGGAAAGGAGGAGTAAGGGAAAGCATTCACCATAGGAAGAGAGGAATTGTTGGACTAGTGCTCTGCCCTTGTCCGCTCTCACAGGAGCTTATACATGAAAGCCCATCTGGAACTGGGTGGTGGGGAAGGCCTCCCGCTCACCATCATAAGTGGAAGAGACACTTCATTGAAGAAGCCATAGCTACTCTCTGCTATGGGACACCCTTAGGATGATCGCCTAAATGAGGCCTGAGACTATGTAAATCTTATTCCTTCTCATAGGAACTGACGGTACTAAGAGACTGTGCTGACCAGAGTGAGCTGTGCTGAGATTGATGGGGCCATTCTAAATGACAGGGTGATCCTTGCAAGGTATGGAAAACTCAAAACTCCTGCAAACCCAGGGCTTAGAGCGCTTTTACTCCTCTAATAGATGTATCTATGAATCCCAGGATTCAGGACTCTAAGTCATCCAATTAGCTCACTTTCAGCAGAAGCCTGAAAGCAGAGAAGATGATAACTTTCATTCTGCTTGGCATTGTTTGAGAGAGGAAGAAAAGAGAGGGAACCTTTGATTTGTCTCTCTTAGTATCCTGCTATTTCTTTTTCATGGCAATCAAAAGAATCAAAGTGCAATTCAGCATAGGACAGGCAGGTGTTCACACACATTATATAATCATACACACATACATACATATACTGTATTATACATATACACACGAAGTCTTTATTTTTTCACAAAATAAACTTTTTAGCAAATAGCATGTTATACTTTAAAAATACAGTTTGGATAGGGAAAGTCTCTATAAAAAGCCTGTGGTTTATTATTTTTAAATTCTGTACCTCTATATTCCATTTAGAATTCTGAAGTCATGTTATAGCAACCAAATCAAAATAATTTTTTACATCTAGTTAGATTTTTCCAGTGAAGAAAGTAGTGAAAGGAGCTGGTAGTAGGAAGTTCTTATGTTTATCTACACTAAATCAAGATATTAATACTTTAAAAGCATAGTTATATATCATGTATTATATACAACACAATTTCTAGACTTACATACCACTTATCATTACTTATATGAAATGGCAATATATTATTTAGGCATTACGGTAGCACAGAATAAGCAGATTGTTGCCATAGTGACATTGAGGTTACATCTATGTAAATACAGAGTTTCTCCCAAAGACTTAGTGCAGTTTTAAGTTTTAATAACTTCAGAAGTACAAATGCTACAGACTTACAAAACAATTATTTGAAAATTTAATGATTTACATTTCTTTTACATTTATATAGTTTTGCTAATTTTAAATAACATGTTTAAAATTTTAAATTTTTAGTTTTCAGTCCTTCTGATTGAAGATGGAAAATGTTGACAAGCAAAAATTAAGTCTTTTGGAATAAACTGTATTTTCACTTTGTACTTATTAAAGTTTTTAGTAGTTAACTTAAGGACTGTAGCACTCACTGGCTGTTGCCATGCTTGAAAGAAAAATGCATTACAGTTATAGTAATATATGTCTTATTTATTTACAAATTTATTTAATCACAAGCTTTTAGAAAAATTCAAAGTACAGTAAAAAGATTTTCCTTAACCATTGAGAGTAAGTTGTCCACCTAATGTACCATTCATCTCCGAATAATTGTATATTTTCTACAACCAAGGATATTTCCTCCATGAATACAACAAAACCATCAAAATCAGGAAATTAACATTGATACAGACTCCATTTAAGTTTTTCCAACTGTCCCGATAATGTCCTTGTATTAGTCACGGTTCTTTCAGGAAACAGAATCAACAGGAGATATCTGTAAATAATATGAGATTTATAAGATTCTCTCATGTGACCGAGGGGATGAACAAGTCCAGGTTCCGCAGGCAGGCTGCAAACCAGGGGCTCCAATGAAAGTCCAATGAAGGTCCTTGATGAGTTTCCAGGAGACAGCTGTCCAAAGCCTAGCTGGGAAATTCTCTCTGAATGCTGAAATCACTTCCCCCTTTAAGGCATTCGACTGATTGGATAAAGCATCACTCATTGCTTACGGCAATCTTCCTGGTTGATGTAGATGTAATCAGCCATCTCTACAGTAAACTCATTGTGACACATTAGACTAACCATCACAGTTCTTTACAGTGAAATGAGCCAGATCAGAATCACGTTACATTTTGTTGTCATGTATCTTTAATCTTCTTTAGTCTTTCCTTGACTTTCATGACTTGACACTTTTGAGGATTATTTTGTGGTATGTCCCTCAATTTGGGTTTGTCTGATATTTCCTCATGATTAGATTCAGGTTATGCAGCTTTGTCAGAAATACAGCAAAAGTGAAACAGTATTTTTGTCATTTCATTTTATTAAGTGGAGCAAAATTTTAATTTCTCACACTGCGATGTTCACTTTGATCACTTAATTAAAGTGATGTCTGTCAGGCTTTTCTACTATAAGTTACTCATTTTCCCTTTTGTGGGAAGGTACTTTAAAACTACGTAAATATCCTTTTCCTCATCCAAATTTCAATTTATTATTTAGACATGTAAATATACACTTATGATTTCCTATTTTATTCCATTACTATTTTTGTTTTTATGCTCAAATTTCCCCAGATTTGGCCCTTTCAAGTTGGTTTCTGTGCTCTTTTGATATTTCCCCTTCATTTTTTGAGCACTTCTTTGCTTTTTGGTATATAAAGTCTCAGTTCTAATAGTCCTTTTCCTGCCCCAGTCCTGGAATCAGCCATTTCTCCAAGAAGTCCTGGTTCTTTCAGCAGAGAATGGCATTTAGAGGACAAGATCTGGGCACAAGCTGTGCTCATTGCTGTGGGGATAAGGACGTCTCAGTGGACAAGCCAGGGTGTGTGTCTCTGTACATGTATGTGTCAATGTACCTTCCTATCTCTATCATCTATCAATTTATCTCTATCATCTATGTATCATCTTTTGATCTATAGAAAGAGCGAATTAGTTATGTCTACACTCATAATCACACCTATATTTCTAAATCTCTCAATAGATAGATCGAGAATCTGGAGGTCACACTGATACCTTCAATTTCAATCCAACAAAACAGGATTCATTCTAGTTTTCTCCCTTTTGAAAATCTGTAACTCCTTCTTCAACAGTGAAAAACCTGGATCCTATTATCATTTATAGATTTACATATTGGATCAACACCCCTGTGCTAACCAACCCCCCATCTCTGCCTCTACCTCTCCCCATGTGGACGCCCTCCTCACCCTCCTCAGGCTGGGCCACTGCTCCCCCACCACGTGGACATCCTCCTCACCCTTTGAGGACTTTGACTCCCACTCTGGGTGCTCCCCATGTAGACAACCTTCTCACCCAGTTTGGGTGCTGACTCCCCACTTTGGGCTGTCTTCCTGTGGGGATGCTCTCCATACTCAGCTTGGACTCTAATTCCCTTACCAGGCCACCTCTCTGCATAGACCTTAGCCTATTTGGGATCTAACGCCTATGTCAGACACCACCCCCACACCCCCTCCTTTTGTTCAGCCCACTCAACCTGCTTGTGCTCTGGCCTCTTGCACTGAGCTGCCCTTCTGTGGACTCCATCTTCACCCCACTCTGGGTCATGGGCCATCACTGCTCCCCCTCAGTTCCCACTGGAGAAAAAGCCTACCTTGTTCTGATTTGTTTAGGAAGGGAAGGGAAGACGAAGAGTCCAAATAACTCCTAAACATTTATGTTATGAAAAATATCTTTGATGAATGTTGCTGAATTAGAGAGAAGAAAGAGCTGGAGGCAAAATATGTGTGGTTTCAAATCCTGCTAACGATGCTAAGTAATTCTTTGTGTGTGGGGAGGCTGTTAAGTTCACTTGTAAATTCCCTTTAAGACTTTGCTTTGGACATATTAATCCTGCTAGAGTATGGATGGAAAAAAAGATAGCATTTATTGGAGCAAAGAGTGAGTTACTTTGCTTCTTTGTTTATTCCTCAGACTAAATTGTTGTACGGATTGGCCCAGGGTTCTAAATCCTGTTGGATCTTAAACGTCAAATGAGGCATTTGTTCTTTCATTTAAAGTCAACAATGGAAAGTCACTGAATGGTTTTGAGCAAGATAGAAGTATAATATTTTGAGGAAATTTTTAATCTCATATTTCCAAAACGAAGAAAGCATTAATACATTGTAATTTTACTAGGTTTTTTTAGGGAAAAAAGTATAAAGTAAACTGGTTGGGTTGAAGAAAATTTTTTTATTTGGGATTCTCATAGATATACTAATACTGCCCCAGTATCAGTATCACTCTGACTTGTTACTGCTTTATTGTTACCACACTAATCAATCAACAATTAACTTGTTTTTATACTAAGTATACGGTAGGATATAATAAATTGTAGTGCTTATCTGGAGTAACCGGCGTCACCCAAGAAATTATGCATATGATCCAGAATTCTTATATTTAGAGGAAGAACTAGTAGCCAAATATTTTGGCATTTGATTTTGGATAAACACCTTTAGACTGTTTAATTACAACACAAGTTCAGATGTAAAGGGAATTAGTTTAATTTTCAAATGGTCTAGAGAGATCAGCCTTTGTGCTCTTCTGACAGGATCTTAACAAAATGCAGGGCTTGGCATCACCCATACCTGGAGGCAGGACCACGACGTGTACTTGGTGGATGGGGAGCACTAGGGTAGAGAGACCACGGAGTGCGAGGACAAAGACAGCCAGGCAAAAGGAAGGCAAAGGTCACGTGAGGGGGAGAGAGGAAGTGAGGGGAGCCAGAGAGAGGGAGGGAGGGAGGGAAGGGAGCTGGAGCAGAGAAAAGCAGTTGAGAGAATCTGTGACCACAAGCCTATGAAAAGATGAGATCGACCATCAGAGAAAATAAGGGAAGTACAGAGAGTATGTTTTAGAAAACACAGGAAGTATCTTACACAGAGCAACAATTTGAAGATATGGAGATGTTTTATTGCTTAAAATTTAAACTTCTAAATTTAAAGAAAAAGTGTCTGACCTGTGATCTGTGGTTCAAGACTGTGCTTTGGTTTGTCCCCATGGCCAGGTCCCAGAGCCTCAGGGAGAATATTCTCTTGTGAAGCAAACTTTTCCTCAGTGTGTATTGTATTTAATTTTGGCTGCAGTAATGTATACAAGAAATAGAGGAAAAAGCTTGGATAACATTGTCTTGAGTTTATATAACATCTTTAAAGACTTTCCATTGAAATCATTTTCTTCTATCTTTACAATATCACTCTGAGGTAGGTAGGAGATCTATAGTTTTACCCCCAAACTACAAAACAAAACAAAACAAAAAAGCCAAAAACAAAAACAAAACAAAAAACAATGAAAAAAGCAGAAGTAAACCATAAATACACAAAGTCTAGACTAGGAATGATTTCCTTAGCTTTGTTGAAAGTAAGTTGGTCCAAATTATACAATGTATAAAGTAAGTTGGTCCAAATTACAGTTAGATTCAATTTAGCCAAGTTAAATCACATTTCAAACTCAACCCCAAGTTCAAAGCTGTAAGGATTATGGTCGTTGGTTTTTTAGTTCTATTTTCCCCTCATGCCTTGAATGTTAGCCCATAATTGCTACTGTCTTTTGGCATCGGTATTTTTGTTCATAAATTTTGACTAAAATAGTGTCTGTCCCACAGGTGAGTATACAACCAAGAGCTTCCAGGCAGAGCCTTCATCTCCTTTTTGGCCTCCACAACAGTGATTCTAAGGGCACTTCATTGGCTCCTACACTCATTTACCTTTTTGTGACACCACAGAGTTCAGTAGACAGTGAAGTGTGACACAATGCAGCAGGTACTGTGGGGAGAGGAAAATGGGAAGGAGAAGACACAGCTCTTGTCTTTAAGGCACTTAACGTGGCTCATAAAATCCACTTTTTCTTTCTTTTTAAAACTCAATTTTCTTTGGCTTTTCTATTTTCTAGCGAATGTTAATTTTCTAGTTTCTGTCTCATTACACTACATTATTTTCCCATTGATTTTTAAAATACTGAACTAAATAAACTGTAGACTATTGCAAATCTGTGTTTTCCTCAGAAAAGAATGTGCTCTTCATTAATGTCAATGATTTAATATTCCACTGGCCTTCACAATGGAATAAGCAAGACTTTCTGAGGTGAATTTGTTTTTAAAAGGCATTTTAAGGAAATTCTGTGGGCTTCTAGCCCAAGATAAAATGAAATCTTCCCTAGAAATACAGCAGTGTTGGCAAAATCCTTGGCAATCCCCCCACCTCAGGGCCAAAAGTGACAAGAGGGGAAAAACAGGACTCAGAGAAGTAAATGAGACAGAAAAACAAATAACAAACGTGTGGCCTCCAGAGTCACAAAATGTTGGAAGACAAAACTGTGAACAAAGTACATCATAATATGCAAGAGGCGTGCTGAAAGTGCCCACTGAGCTATGTGTTTTTCCGTAGCCACTCAGCTATCCTGGCACTCCGCTTTTTGTTTTTCAGATTCTGGTTCTTCATTGTCTGTAATTTGGCATGAACTGTGATCCTCTGGTGCTCCTCCAACATGTTACTGAAAAATTGCTGCAGCTGAAAGGACAGAGAGACTGTTGATAAATGCAATCTAACTTCTCACTTAGACAAAATAAGACAAAATTTGTGGGAAGTAGCAACAAATTTTGCAAAAGGATGATGATGGGTGGAATAAGTAGAAATGTGTACCCTGAGATTATGTGTCCTTGGGGAGACTGCAGGTGCCTCAATATGATAAACACCACATCTAGCCCTGAAGAATCAGATGTGGACTGGAAGCTCTGTAAATGCAGGAACTTAGTCTGCCCTATTCACAGCTTTGTTCCCAAAGCACATAGTAGGTACTCAATAAATATTTACTGAATGCATACTGGATATTACACAATATTTGTGGATAGAAATACTGGGAGTCCTTTTCTGATCTCAGAAGAAACTTTGCAGCTTCCAAAGCTCAAAATTGGTACATAACATGTGTCTTTACAAAGGTTATCTTTTATTTAAGAATATTTTACAGATTCATCCATAGGTTAAATTCCCTCATTGGCTTGGGTCATTCAGTTATGGGAATATTTGCTTCAATATTACATATAAGCCAGACCCCAACTGACCAAAAAGTTATATTCCAAATCCATTTCTGTGTCTGTGGATTAGAACTCAGAACACATATTATCATAAGATGATAATGTACCCATACCAGCTCACGAAAACTCAAATCCTAATGCACTTGAAATTGAGTAGTAATAGGGCTATCAAGCATTAATTATAATGTAAAAGAAAAGTAAGGTTCTAGGGAAAAGTAGGACAGGGAACCAGGAACAAACCATCAGCTCTCTCTTTCCCTGCCAGGCTGTGGGAACTGCATGCCCACAGCTCCAAATCACTGGGGATGCTCATGGTCTGGCTCCTGCAGTGGGTGGAGGGGGCCTGGGGGTCTGCGGGGATGGATGTGGGACTTCCTG